>MU378480.1:0-20882 GCA_022495175.1 Hypoxylon argillaceum | reverse complement strand
ATTAAAATATATTTATTATAATATATATATTTATATTTAAAGTTATAATTTTATATTATTATTTTAAAACTAAAATATATAAAATATATATATATTTTTTTAAAATAAATATAATAAAAAAAATTAAATAATTTATTTTATTTTTTTAATTATATCTTATTTTTTTATTTTTTTTTATAATTATTACTATAAATATTATACAACATTATTAATTTTATACTTTTAATCATTATTTTATTATTAACAATATTATAAAAACAATATTATTAGTTTTATATTTTATACATTATTTTATTATTAATACAATTATAAAAACAATGCTTTTATTAAATGCTAAATATAGCTAAAAAAAACAAAACAAAGTGCAAGTACAAAAGCAAAAAGCACTACTACAAAAAGCCTTTTAGCTAAATAGCTAGTTCTGCTTTTTTTTTATTTTGCTATTAATACAGCTTTTTAAACAACACTTTATTTAAAACAACTTACAATTTGATCTAATCAGCTTACTTTTTAATTTAACCGCTTTATTTTTTATTTCAATCAAACTTCTAATACAATTATAACATTAATATACAACTAGATTTTAAAACTATAAGTTTTTATTACTTTTAACAACAATTTACAACAATTTAACTATTTAACTTATTAATTTTTAAATTGATATTTTGTTTTATTGCTGCATTATTTTTTTTTTTAATAGTACAAGCATAATTAAAATGCTAAAAAATAACTAGCGTTTACTTTTTTGATCGCATTATATACTAAGTACTACTTTCAATAGCTTAAATTATATTGTTTTTTAATATAGTCTAAAAGTTTTAAACTTTTTTTATAGTAATAATTAAAGCAGAACAAACTTTATTACTTTTTTAGTAAATAATAACAAAGTTACAGTTAAAAATTTAAATAGTACTATATTTAATAAACCAAACTTATTTAATTTTAAACCTAACTATTTAATAACTAGTAAAATAATACTTAAACTTTAAACTACTATTGTTAATAACTATTTTATTAAAAATACCGATGTTTTAAAAAGCTTATTATTTATTGCTTAATTAACAAAAAAAGCTTTTAACTTAGCTTTTTTATATAATTAGCTAAAATAGCAGTTTTTTATTTTTTTGCAGCAAAAATGCAACTTTATTTAACATTAAATAACAATAATATACCAAAAAGTATACAATTGTGGTATGTTTTTTAGCCGATTTTACTTTTTGTTTTTTTTATTTATTGACCAAACAGTCTACTGTTTTTAAAAAGCTTTTAAAAAATAAACTATTTAATTTAAAGCTTTTAAAAAACAAAATATTTAACTTAAAAGCTTTTAAAAAACAAAATATTTGTTTAAAAACTTTTAAAAAATAGACTATATAATTTAAAAGCTTTTAAAAAACAAAATATTTAATTTTTGCAAATATTTTATTTCTTAAGCTTTTTTTTTAACCTTTTAAACTTATTAAATATTTTAGTTATAAACTTTTTTTTTGTACTTTTATTAAATATATATTAAAAGTAGCATTAACAACTATATTAAACAGCAATAAATATTATAAAAGTTATATTTTGCTTTAACTAGCTAAATATATTATTAATAATAACTTAGCTATATTTAATAATACTTTAATAAACAATAATTTAACAAATAAAACAACATTTTAAAAAAAGTTAATTTATTAAAAAATATCATTTTAACATTTATTATTAAATTACAACAAGCTTAAACTTTTATTTTAATTAATTAAAAACTTTTTTTTTATATTGCAAATATAACTTTTAATTAAAAAAAGTTACAATATTAATAGTTATATTATTTAACTTTAATTTTTAAAAACATTTTTAAAGCATATATTTTATTTATTTTATATTTTTTTTTTTTATATTATACTATTGTAAAACTTATACTATACTTTTTAATCCGCTATATTTTATACAACATATAATATACAACTTAGTATTTATAATGCTAACAGATTTAATTATATATATTTGCTTTTTTTAAATATACCGCTTATTTTTAAGCAATATATTGCTTATTTGTTTTTTAATATATAGTTTTTATTTATTAACAACTATATACTACTAGCACTTAAATATTTTTGTTTATATATTGTTATAAACTAATATTTTATATTATTTATTTAAATATAAATAAAAGCTAGCATATTATAGACTAAAGTTTAGATTTATATATAAAAGTGCTAAATCTATTTACAATATTATATATTATACAAATATATTGCTATATTTTAAAAGTATTTAAAACAGTTATATAATAAGCATAAATTGCGTTATTTTGCCGGTTTAATTATTATTTTGTAAAAATATAACATAAAAGATATTATTGCAAATAATATTTTAAAAAAAACAATATATAACTTTTACTGCAAATATTTGTTAACTATTAACTTTGATTTATTAAATTTTAAAACAACTTAAGTAAATTTTAAGTTTTATAATATACTATATATTATTAAACTTAAAAACTAAATTAATACTTTAGTTTTATTACTTATATTGCTTTATAAATTAAAATGTTTAATTTATATAAAGCAAGCAATTAATTATACATTTAAAAAGTTTATAGTGTATTTATATTTATAAAATTTATTTTAAAATATAGGTTTGCTAAATATAGTAAAAAAGCTTGTTAAAAAGCTTTTTTTGCTATATTAGTTTAAAGTTTATAATATTTATAAACAGCACTTTTAAACACTAAACAAAAGCTGGCTTTTATTTAATGCGCTGTAGTTTAAGCTGCTTATATTAAACTTTAATTTTATATAAACTTTTTATTATTTTTAGGCTAGTATATTTATTTTTGAACAGCTTATAAATATAAAGCGCATTTTTTAAGCTTTTTAAAATTACAAAAGCTAGCTATACGCTTTGTTATTTTTTATACTATTGCAAGTACTGCTGTTTAACTACAGCTTTTGCTACAAATACTATATTTTATAGTTATACTTTATAACTGTTAATTTTTAACAGCTTATGTTTATATAAATATATTAACTGTTTGTTTTAGCAAACTATACAAAATATAACTTTTGCTTTTTTGTTTTAATTAAAAATTTTAATACTTTAGTACTAATATATACTATTTGCTTTATTAAACTTATTAAAAAGTTTGTTATATTTGCTTTATTTAATATTAATTTGTTTATTAATTAATTTTTAACAAAATTATATATTAAACATTTATATATTAATCAGCTATTTTTAAGTTTGCTTTAGTTTATTTATATCGGCAGTATGCCTTTTTAATATTTTTAAATATAAAAACAAAAGTTCAATATTTGTTTTTTTAACAAGCAAAAGTAATAGTGTTATAAGCTTAAAATTAAAAACATTGTATACAAATATAGTATAGTATAGTTACTAAATAATATATTTTAATAATATATGCTTTAGTTTAACAACACTGTTTTAAATAAAATATATTTACTGTTTTTAAAACTATTTTATAGCAATAAACAGCTGTATTTATAAAGTGCTATATAAAACGCTGTTAAAGCTAATGTTTTATTTAAAACAATATTGTAAATAAATATAGCGCAAATATTAATATATATAATATTGTTTAAACAATATAATAAAGCATATAAGCTATATAGCAAAATATATAAACTAGTATTATAAGCTGTTATTTATATATATAATTTTGACTTTTTTAAAGCTTATAAAAAGTTATTTAAACAATTAAACTTTTTTAGTACTGCTGTTAAAACTGCTTTATATAAAAGTTTATTAAACTTTAATAGCAGTTATTTTTATGTTTTTATATTTTTTAATTTATATAAATTTTATATTAAAATATTTTTAGCATTAAAAAAAAAAAAAGTTATCGCTTTATTTAAAAAAAGCGATATACTATTTAACAGCAGTATATTGCTGCTACTTATTTTAATGCAGCAGCAGTAGCTTAAAATAAATATAGCTAATAACAAATTTAATAAATATAAGTATTGCTTTTAATTATTATATATATAGTTAATATTAAACAGTTAAGCTAAAATTGCAGCTTAAAAAGTTAAAACTTTTATTTATTAATATATTAAAGTTTAAACTATTTAAAATACTATATTTAACTATTAAAACTTTTACTATATATTATAAAACAATTAAACTAATTATTACAAAGTTTATATTAAAACTTATATTTTTATTATATTTAATTTTAAATGTATAAAGTTTTTATATTTATAATTATTAAAATATAATAATAATTAACGATTTGACTTTTTTAATATTTTTTACTGCTACTTTAGTTTTTCAACTTGTTGTATAAAAAATTATTTAAATTGCAATATATTAACTTTTTTAAACTAAACGTTTTTGTTTATAATAACTATTTATTTATTATTAGCTAAAAGTTAGTTTAAGCTATAAATACTTAATATATATTTTATAATATATCAATATTATATTGTTTAATAAATAATACTATATAAATTTAAAAAATATATTAGCTTTATTATTTTATTAAAATATTTAATAATAAAAAGTTGCAACAGTAACTTTTACATATGTTTTAAACAGCTTTTTATGCTTTTAACAGCTTGCTTTATTTTATACAAAAGCTAATTATATTATTGTTTCAGCATATATTTTTATGCTACAAAACTGCTATTTTTACTTGTTGATATATTTATATAACTTAACTTATTAAATATAATTACAAACTAATTAATATATGCTATAAACATAAGCAATAAATATAGTTTTAATATAGTTATAAATTTTATAAAAAAACAAAAAAAGCTTTTATTAAAGCTTATTAAATAAAAAAAACATATTAAACAATATAATATAAAAAGCAAAAACAGTATTAGTTTTATATTAGCTATTAATAATATTAACTATATTAATAATAACAACTATATTAATAATATTAATAATACTAGTAATTATTTACTTTTAAAATAAATAAACTTTTTTAAAATTTATAGTAAAAAAAAAATCAAATATAAATTTATTTTTATTTGTAATATTGTTTTAATTTAATATAATAGTTATATTATTTAAACTTTAAAAAAAGTTACAAAATATAGCTAACTTTTAAAAACTAACTTTTTTATATTAGCTAACTAAATAAGCTTTTAAAAAACGAAATATATAATTAATTTAAATATTTTATTTTTTAAATTAGCTTTAAACAATTAACTTTTTTATTTTATATAACTATATAAACTTTTATAAAATAAAATATATATTTAATTTTATATATTTCATTTTTTAAGCTAGCTTTTAAACAAACATTTAAATTTATAATATTTAACTATTTTAATTTTTATTATTAATTAATTTAGCTATAAAAATCTAAATTTAATTAATTTTATTAACTATGACTTTTTTTTTTTTTAGTTAATGCTTTTGCAAAAACTGTTTTAAAAGTACTGTTTTTAAAAAAGTGCTTTTTTTTAGTACTTTTTTTTAAAACCGAAGCTTTTGTTAAAACGAGCAAAACGTTAGCTAAAAGCGCTTATTTTTAAGCTTTTAGCAAAACAGCTAAAACATTAGTTAAAAGCGCTTGTTTTGTTTAAAAGCTCTTTTTTAAAAGATTTGTTAATATTATATAATTTACAGTATATTTATTTACTTTTATTTATTGTTTGCTACTTTTAATAATTTAATTATATACTATTAACAATATAAAATTTTTATTTATTTTTATTAGTTATACACTTAGCTCAATAATATAATTATATATTGTTAACTAAACAAAATTTTTATTTATATTTATAGGTTTTTTGTTTAATTTAATAATTTAATTATATACTGCTAATACTGCAGGATTTTTATTTATTTTTATAAATGCTATATTTAACTTAATAATTTAACTATTTTTTACTAATACTGCAAAATTTTTTTCAATATTTATTAAATCTATATTTAATTTAATAATTTAGCTATATTTTGTTAATACTGCAAGATTTTTTTCAATATTTATTAAATCTATATTTAATTTAATAATTTAGCTATATTTTTTTAGTAGCACAGAATTTTTTTTAGCATTTTTTTCAGCATTTTTTTTATTATTTATTAAATCGTTTATATTATATATTTAAAGTTTTAATTATAGTTTATTATTTATTAAATTTTTGTTTAAGTTAATAATTTAGCTTTTAATAATTTTGTAATAGCTGCTTTTTTTATATATAAAGTTACGCTGTTTTAAAAATATTTTATTTAAAACTTTTAGTTAACTTTTATTATATTTATTTAAATTTTTGCTTATTAACTATTTTTTAAAAGCTTAACTAAATATAATTTTTTTATTAAGTCAAATTTAAACTGCTAAAAAAAATAGCAGCAATTTAACAAGTTCTAGCTAATTTGTTAGTTAAACAAATATTTGTTAATTATACAACTTTGTATTAAAAACGTTAAGCTTTTTATAATTAATATATATTATAAACAATAACAAGTTAATATATAACACTTAATTAAAGTTTTTTTATTTAATAAATTTGCTATTTAGCGCTATATTAACATATAAAAAGTAATTTAATACAAAGCTAGCATTAATAATTATATAATAGCAGTAACTGTTTAAAAAAATATTTTATATAAACTAAAAATATAAGTTTATTATTATATTTAAAACATTTTTTATTTTAATAATAAATTTTAAACAAATAAAAAAAATATTATAATTTTACAATATATTTTTATAATATAACTAAATTATATAACTATAATTAATATTGTTTAAAGTGCTAGCAATAATAAAAAAATCTTAATAAATTTTAAAATTTAAAGTTTAGCTGCTAAAGCTAAACATAGTATAAAATAGCAGATTTAAAAAAACTAAAAAACTAAAAATAATGCTATAATAGCATAAGGTTTTTTCTTTTAACAAAAGTTGGTTAAAATAAACAATATTTATAATAATAATTTTAATAGTAGTATAAAATTGACTAAAATTTAATATATATATATTAACGTTTTTTTAGCAAATATTAAAATAAATATTATAAACAAACAAGCTAGCTATATTAAATATATAAGCTATATACTTTGTAAATAAAAGTTAATATATTATAAACAAAAAAAAAAAGCAAAAAAAAAAAAAGACTAAAAAATAAAATATGTATAACTAGTAGATATTTTGTTTTTTAAAAGCTAAAAAAAAAAATATTTACAACTTGTAAATATTTTACTTTTTAAAAGCTAAAAAACGGAATATTTACAATTTGTAAATATTTTGTTTTTTAAAAGCTAAAGCTATATATAAAATGTTATTTATTATTAAACAAAAAAAAAAAGCGTTATTATAACATAATATATAATTTTTTTTTTTAGCTTGTTATTAATAAGTAAAGCATATAAAAGCTTGTTTAATATAGCAAATTAATTAAATAAAAAATATAAATAATTATAGCAAAAAACTAGCAGCTAAATGTACTTATTAATATAAAAAGTATTAAAAAAAAATAAAATACTAATATTATTATATTTATAAAACGGTTTTTTAACTGCTATAGCTTTAATAAATAAACTTTTAAATTTAACAATTTTACTGTTAAATTTTTGCAGCTTTAATAGTTTAAACAGCTTAATATTTATATTTATAATAAATATAATTTATATTATAATATAATTATAAAAAAATAATATTTTACTGTTTATATTAGTTGCTATATTAAAATATTTTTATAAAATATTAATTAATTATTATAAATATTTATATAAAACAGCTTTATTAAACTTAAAATTTAAGCAATATATAATAAAAAATGCAGTTTATATTTTTTTAAAATAATATACTATGTTTACAAAATTTAATATTTAAGTTTTATTTATAACAGTATTATTTACTTTTAGCTTAAAGTTTTTTTTTAAATTAATATTAATTTAATTTATAAATATTAGTTTAAAACTAGCAACTTTTTTATTTGTTAAATCTAGTATTTGCTAGATAATATTATTTAGCAGCAATATTACAGTTAAATTTAAAATATATAATATAAAAGCTATCGCTTTTGCAAACTTTTTGCAAAAGTTAAAGTTTTTTTTATATTTTTTATATATCGATTTATAATTTTTAATATTTATGTCAAAAAACTTAAACATATTTATAACTATTTATATTTGCAGCAAAACTAAGTTTTATATGTTTTAAATTTTTTGATATACTTTTATATTTAATAAAGTCAATTTATATTTTAGCTTTATATTAATGCTTTTTTAAAACAAAAAGCTTATTTTAAAAAAAATGTACTTTATATTAGCAGCTTAAAAGCGAATAAATATTAAATAAATATATAGTACTTAGTTTTAATTTTTTATTAAATATTTAAAAACTTAAACTGAATTATAAAATAACATTTTATAATTTGTTTTATTAAATCGCTAAAAGTTTGTTTTTATAAATATATAAAGTGCTACAATTAGCATTATTATATATTAAAAAGTTAAATTTTTAATATTAATAAAAACAATATTTATTTTTAGTTTTTAAACAAGTACATTATTTTTAACATTTATAAAAGATATAATAATTATAAAAACTATTTTAATTTAAAAAATATAAATAAACTATTTTTTAGTTTTAATAAATTTTACTAAAGCTTTATTACAAAAAAATCTATATACTAGTTTTAAAAAATCAGCAGTTACTAATATATTAGCAGAACATTTAATTATAAATAAAGCTTTAAAAAATAAAATATCTACAAGTTTAAATATTTCGTTTTTTAAAAATATTATGTTTATTTTTTAATTTAAATTATTTATTATTTATACAAAAATAATATTTATAATATTTTATAGTAACAAAATATATATATACTGTTTTAACATTTAAATTGCTTTTTTAATTAATTAAAAAGCAAAAAACGCTAAAAATATAAGCAGTTTTTTTTGCAAAGTTTATTTTATTGTTATTGTTTTTATTAATATAATTTAACAGCGCTTTATAAACAATTACTTTTTTAAGTTTATAAAACTAATTAAAAATATTAAAACTTTTTTTTTTAATAATATTACAAAAGTTCTATCTATTGTAGTTATTTTACTTATTTAAATAGTATTATATTTTTTAAACAATAAAATTTTAATATTTTTTACTATATTTTTTTTTAAAAGTTTTTTTACTTATAACAAACGATATATTAATAAATATATAAAAAACTTATATAATTAAAACAAAAAAATAAAACTTAAAAACAAAATATGTAGAAAAAAAGCGTTAAAGCTTAAAAACGAGATATATAAAAAAAAAGTATTAAAATAAAAAAGCCGAAATAGATAGCAAAAAACGCAGCTTTTAAAAAAAAGTTGTAAAAAAAATAAAAAAAGTAGTTATATAAAAATTGTAAAAAAAATAAAAAAAGTAGTTATATAAAAGTTATAAAAAAAATAAAAAAAGCAGTTATAAAAAAGTTATAAAAAAAATAAAAAAAATAGTTGTAAAAAAGTTGTAAAAAAAATAAAAAAAGTAGTTATAAAAAAGTAATAAAAAAAATAAAAAAAAAAGTTATAAAAAAAGCTAAAAAAATAATATATATATTTTGTTTTTTAAGTAAATAGTAAAAAATATATTTATATATATAAAAAAAAGTATAAAATGTAATATATTTAAAATATAATTTATATCAGCTTAATATTTTAAAAATTAGTTATAATTTTTAAAATATTATATTTTAATATAACTTTATTAAAATATTAATATTATTAGCTATTATTAACAAATTTGTTATAACTTTATTTATATTTTTTATTTTAGCTTTTTTAGCTGCAGACTTTTTTGCATTGTTTTTTTTTTGCTTATAAAATATTTTAGCAAAAAATGCAATAAAATTTATTATAAAAATGTTTTTTTATATAAAAAATATGTTTTTTTTTTTTTGTGTTGTTTTAATTTTAAGCTTGAATATATTAGCAAGCTAGCTAAAATTATAAAAAAATAAAACTATTGATATGTTGTTTATAATAGTTATATTTTGTATATTAATAGTTAGTTTTAAGTTTAATATTAAATTAAAACGTTTTATTAAAATATTAATGTTTATAAAATCAGCGTTTAAATTAAAAGCTAAAACATTTTTATTGAAATATTTTAGCGAAATTTTTAGCTTTGTAAAAAATATATCTATTTTAAATATTATTTTATTGCTATTTTTATTTTTTTTATTTAATACTTCAAATAAAAATATATATACAGCAATAGTTTTATTTGTTTTTTTTTTTAATTGCTTTTTTTTTATTTTGCTAGTTTTATTAACTTTAGCTATTTTGATATTTATTAAAAATGTTATATTAAAAACCGGTATAAGTAAAGCTATATTTAAAAAATTGTTATTAGTTGCAAAAACTTAATAGTTTTAAATACTGTTTATTTTATAGTTTGCTGTTTTATTTTTAAATAATAAACTTAGTAGCTTTTTAAAAGCTATGTTTGCTATTTATTAAAGTACAGTATATAGTTAAAAAACTAATACTTATAATTAAATTAAATGCTTATATATAAAATATAATTTAAAAAAAGATTTATTTTAAGTTTAATTAGTTTATAATATATTATATAATTTAAAATATTAAATTGCTATAATAATAAATGCGCTAAAAAAGCGAACAAGCTTTTAAGCAATAATATTTGCTGCTTTAAAGCTATATAAAAACACTAGTACAAAAAAAATTAATAATAAATATAAATTGATATAAATAATACAAGTATAAAATAAAATTTAAAATTGCAATTTTAATAATAAAATATTATATAATACTATAAATAATAAACTAATAAAAATAAAATAAAAAAAAAATAAAGCAAATATAAGCTTTATTTATATATTAACTTTAATAATTTTATTTTATATAAATTTAAAATTAAATGTTTATTTAAAAACAAAATTAAATTTGTTTTTTTAATAAAAAATATTTTAAATATATTAGTCCAAAAAAAAACTAAAAAAAAAGTTGAAATAAATACTAAAATAATTAATTTAAAAAACTAGCGAAATAAATGCTAGCTAAGCAAAAAAACTATAGTATTTAATAAATATACATTTTTTTGCAATATAGCTATATACAACATTTAAAATATTTGAAATATTTTAAATAATTAATTTAAAAAAAGTTTTAAAAAAAATGTTACAATAAAAAGTTTACTTTTAAAAAGTGTACTATATAAAGTATAACAATTTATTAATACTATATTATTTTTTAGCTTTAATAAATATATAATATATATTAAAGTATTTAAAATTAAAAAAGTTATTAAAATTAAATAAAAGCTTAATATATTAGCTTAATTTTTTTTGTTAATATTAAAAAATATAACATAATTTATTAAAATATTTTTTTATAACGAAAAAAATAAGTTTTTAATAAAAAAGTATAAATTTTTAGTAAATAGTAATAGTAAAATATTTAAAAGCTATATTTTAAACTGTTTTAACTAGTTATATATTAAAACTTGCTTCTTTTTTATTTTTTAAAAAAATATAATTATATAGCTAAATCTAAATAAATCTTTATAACAAAAAAAATAAATTTTTAGTAAAAAAGTATAAATTTTTAACAGATAGCAATAATAAAATATTTAAAAGCTATATTTTAAATCATTTTAATTAACTACATATTAAAACTTGCTTTTTTTTTATTTTTTAAAAAAATATAATTATATAGCTAAATTTAAATAAGTTTTTATAATAAAAAAAATAAGTTTTTAATAAAAAAAAATAAATTTTTAGTAAATAGCAATAATAAAATGCTTAAAAGTTATATTTTAAACTGCTTTAACTAGCTATATATTAAAACTTGTTTTTTTTTTATTTTTTAAAAAGATGTAATTATACAGTTAAATCTAAATAAGTTTTTATAACAAAAAAAATAAGTTTTTAATAAAAAAATATAAATTTTTAGTAAATAGTAATAATAAAATGCTTAAAAGCTATATTTTAAACTATTTTAATTAGCTATATACTAAAACTTGCTTTTTTTTCATTTTTTAAAAAAATGTAATTATATAGCTAAATTTAAATAAGTTTTTATACTAAAATTTAGCTTTTATACATTAATTAAATCTTTATAAACTTATAAATACTTTGTTAAATAAGTAAAAGTTTTTATAAAAAAACAAGTTGTTATATATTTTGCAAAGTCGTTTTTTTTTATTTAAATATAATTAATAGTTAATATATTGCATACTTTAAACATATTTATATATTTTTTAATATATATAATTAAAGTTTAGTTATATTAAAAATATAATAATATGTTATATAATTATTTAGATTTATTTTTTATTAAAAACTAAAAACTATTTTAGCTAAAACAACGCTATTTTTAGTTTAACTTTTATTGAACTTTTATTTGTAAATAAAGCAAATTATTTAAGCTTTTGCTTTTTTTTTTTTAGCTGCAGCTGCTTGTTTGGCTTTTTTTTCGGCTTTTTTAGCAGTTTTTTTTTCTGCTTTTGCTTTCGCCTTTTTTTTAGCTTTTTTTACTTTTACTTTAGTTTTTTTTTTAGCTTTTTTAATTTTAGCGTTTGCTTTTTTTTGTGCTAGTTTTGCTTTTTTGATTTTTTTTTTTTTAAAGTTTACATTTTTTTTAAACTTAGTTTTAGCTTTTTAAATAATAATAAAAACTTTTTTTAGTGCTTTTTTAAACCTAAAATTGCTTAAGTTTTATTTAAAACAATTTGTTAAAAAAGCTAGCTTTAAAATTATAATAAACAATATAAAATTAAAGTTGTTAAAATTAGCAACAAATTATATAGCATTTATAATAAAGTCAAGTTTATTACAATTATTTAAATAATAACAATTTATTAAGTTATTAAATATAAAACAAGTTATAAAAAACAACATATCGGCAATTTTAACTATATATTTTCTGTTAATAAAAACTAAAAAAGTAAAAGCTTTTAAAATATAACAAATAATAAGCTAGTTATAAAAGTAACAAATAATTTTGTATATAATTAAAATATTTACTTTTTTGCGAATTTTTTTGTTAATTTTGCTTTTTGTAACAAGTTAATAAAAAAACTTCTGTTATATAATCGCTTTATATTATTTAAATATAGTTTTAAATATAATAACGATTATTTAGTTTATAAAATGTTTTTGTTTAATTTTAATAAATCTACTTAAAATTTAGTTTAAATTGTTTATATTTTACAAAATTAAAAAAATAAAGCTGTAGTAATAACAAAAATATAAATTAATGCTTGTTTTTATAATATATATATTATAAATTAAAACATTTACAGTTGATATAAAATTGTTAAATGTAAATATAATATTGGCTTATTTTTTAGTTATATAATAAAACGTAATTATAAAAACATTTAAATTAAATAAATTAAATAAAATATATAATTTTTTATTACTAAATAGTTAATATTATTAAATAAATAAAATAGCTTATATAATAGGTGTTAAAACTAAATAAAACTTTTATTAAAAAATAAAATATATAATTAAATAATATATTTTGTTTTTTAGTTTTGTAGCTATAGCATACTTGCTTATTTGGTTTAAAAACGAAATATTTAAACATATTAAATATTTTATTTTTTAGCTATATAGCTATAGTACGCTTGCTTTTTTAGTTAAAAAATAGAATATTTAAATATGTTAAATATTCTGTTTTTAATTTTTTTTTTAATATATTGTAGCAAAATAAAGTATAATAAAAAATAACTTACTGTTATAACTATAGCAAATTTATTATAATAACTATTTAAAGCAGCAGATTTTTTTTATTTTTAAGCTTATATATATAGTTAAAAATTTAAATAACAAAGTAAGTTATAAATAGGTTTTATTTAATTATATATTAAAATTAACTAATATAGTTAATAAAAAAAGCAGCACAGTTATTTTTTTTTGTTTTTTTAAAAATATAGTTAGCGCTATTATTATTAATATTTATAATTAATTCGTAGATTTTTTAAACTTTTATTATAACAAAAAGCAGCATTAATTACTTTTTTTTATTAAAACTGCTATTTTTGTTAAATATATTATTTTTGTTATTTTTGCTGTTTTTGTTGTTTTAACTGTTGATTATTTTGTTATAACTGCTAGCTTATAAAAAAGTTTTATATTTTTATTTCTTTTTTTTTTTTAAATATAAAGCTTAGTTATTTTTAAAGCGCAATATTTTTTCGTTATTTAAATTTAAAATTAAAATGTTAAACTTTTTTTAAACTTTAAAGTTAAATATAGCAAAATCTTTTTTATTTTAAGTATAGTTTTGTTTTTTTTTTTTTATAGATTTTTTATTTATAAAATTTTTAAATATTATATATAAACATTTTTAATAATATTTAAACTAAAAATTATATATAGCTTGTTTAATATTGTTTAAAGCAATTTGCACTGTAGTAAATTTTATATTAAAAATATTATTATTAAAAAAAATCTAGTTTTTATTAAAGTTTATAATTTTTATATTTATATTTTAACGCAAAAAAATTTGTTAATAAATAGTACTTATTATAGTGCAGCAAAAATCAAAGCTTTAATTATATTGTTTTATAATTATTTAAAAAAACACAAGCAAAAATATTTATTAGTAATAGCTGCTTTTGATATAAGCTTAAGCAAGTTTAAGTTTAAATAATAAAATATTAATATTGTTTAGTTTTTTAAAAAAAAGTTCGCAAAAAAGTTGCATAAATAAATGTTTAATACTATTTATATTAATATATAAAGTAATATTAAACAAGTTATAAAAGTTTAATATATTTTTATATAGTTTTAACTTATTATAACAAAATAATAAAAACAGAGTTTTTAGTAGTTTTAAAAACTTTAAACAAAAATATTTTAATATGTTGTAAAAATAATTTATTAACAGTGTTATTAAATAAAACAAAATAGTATTATATTAAATAAAAGCAACTATTTAATATATAGTGTTTTAAAAGTTTTTAATTATATAAGCTTTATTAATAACTAGCAAACTAAAACAGTACTATTTTAAAGTAAAAATAATATCGATTTTACTTTTTTTTTTTAGTTTTGTTTATTTTTTAAAACTTTTTTTTGTTAAAATTTGCTTTATTAAACTTGTTTTAAGTTTAAACTTAATAAAATTATTATTATTAAACAAGCTAAATTTTTTTTGTTTTAATTAAATAAAGTTTTTAATAAGCTATAAAGTTTTTATAATATAGCAATTAAAAAAAATTTATATAAATGTTATAATAACTATTTAGTTAGTTTAAAAATAGTTAATATAAATAAGCTTAATAAAAGTATTAAAAATGAAATATTTATAAATGTAAACAAAATATTTCGTTTTTAAAAAAAATTGCTTATTTTATAATTTTTTTTATTAATAATTGTTATTATTTTTTTTAAATTTTATTAGCTTAAAATTTAATTTTTTTTGTATAATTATATTTAGTTTTGCTTTTTTTATATATAAAAAAAATGTTAAATATATTTTTGAAAAATTTTTATAAATGTTAAAAAATTTAAACTGTTATAAAAAATATAATAAAAACTAAATAAAAATAATATTTTAACAAACTTTTTATTTGCTTAAGTTTTATTTTTAAAACATAATAAGCTATTGTTTTATTATAAATAATAGTTTTATTAGTTTTATATTTATTTATAAAAAAAGCAAAATGTAAAAATGCTAACATTTTGTTTAAAAGCTTTGTTATATTTATTAAAAAAAAAAAGTTAATAATAAGCTACAAAACTAAAAAACAAAATATGTTTAAATAACTAAATATTTTATTTTTTAAATAAAATAAAACTACATTTATTAATAAATTAGTAAAATTAATAAATAGTTTTATTATTTAAAGCTATTTTTACATTTTTTTAATTAATTTTAAAATAATTAGCAATATTTTAAACTAAAAGCGACTTTTTTACAAAGCTACTAGTTATTAATTAATTAATAGCGATATATTTTTGCTTTTAAGTTTTTACTTTTTTAACTGTTTATATAACTAAAGTAGCATTATTATTAATAGCTTTATTTTTAAACTTTATTTTTACAACTTTAAAAGTTTGTTAAATTATATTTTATTCAATTGGATTTTTTAGTTTATTTTTATTATTAGTATAAACAATCGCTTTAATTTCGGCGCTTTTTTTGCTTTATATTAAAAATTCAAAGTTGTTAACAATATTTTAGCTAGCTAAAGCTTTTATTTAGTTATAAATATATTTGCAGTTTGTAATATTTAAGTATAATAATTTTTGTAAGCTTTTTGTTGCAAATAATAATAGCATTTGTTTTTAAATAACAAACAACTAAAACAATATTTTCTGTTTTTTTTAAAAATTTTAAAACTTGTAAAAATTAATAAAAATATTGTTTATTAGTTTTTTTAAATAGTTTATTGTGTTATATTTTTTATAGCTTTTTTGTTTTATAAGTTATAATTTAATAGCTATGTTTGTTTTAGCTATAAACTTAAAACTAGCTATTTTATTATTAGTTATATTATAAGCAGCAAATTGTTTAATATTTATTTTAAAAATAGCATATATAATTTTGTTAATAATAATAAAAAAAATAATAATGTTTTTATTTATATACTACTGCTTATAGTAAAAATTACTGCTTAGTTTATATTAATAAAACTAGTAATAAGTTATTATAACTAATATTTAGTGCTAGTTTTTTATAACAAAGCTAAAAATTATAAAGCAGCTATTGCTACTATAAATATAAAAATGGTTTAAAAATATAACAAGCAAGTTTTTTGCTGCTATTATTATTATATAACTAATAGTTAATAGTAAATAATTTTTATTAGTTAATGCAATGTTTGCATTAAAAAAGCTAAATATTTTGTTTATTGCTTATTAAACTACTATATTATAAGTTTTATTGCAGTTTATTAACAGTTATAATTTATTATTTATAAAGTTTAAAAATATAGCAACTTTAAATGTTTTTATATTTATACAAATATTGTAATAGTTATAATATAGTTTTAATATAGCTAATGTTATAAAAAAGTTAAAAACAAAAAGCTGTAGCAGTTAAAAAACAGAATATTTAAAAAACTAAATATTTTATTTTTTAACTTTATATAAATAAAATATATAAAAAAAAATTACATACTATATATATTAATAAAAAAATAAAACATATTTATATATACAAAATAAAGCTAGTAAATAAAAAACTTACTTTATAATTTGCAGCAAGTTATATTGTAAACTTTAATGTTATATATTTGTATATTTTTTACTTTGTTATTGTTATAAAAAATCTACATTTATGTTGCTTTTATAATTAATAGTATTTCAACTAGTAAAATTTTAGCTTTATTGCAAAAAAAGTACTAAATTAACTAAAGATTATTTAAATAAGCAGCAAAAAGCTTTTGTATATTTTTGCTTTAAAAAGAGTTTTTTTTTTTATAAAAAATTAGTAATAACTTAGCTATTTTATAAATATATTAATACATATATATAACAAAAAATAAAGCATATAGTAAAAAAAAACCTAAAAAATAAAATATTTAAAAAAACAAGCAAGCACTTTTAATAAAAAAAAATATAAAAAAAAAAAAAATAAGCACTTTTAAAAAAAAAAGTTATAAAAAATAAAAAAGTAAAAAAAAGTAAAGTAAAAAAATAAATAAATATAAAATATTTTGTTTTTTAATTTGTTAATTAAAGCTAAAAATACTTAAGTACTAAAATAACTATATATTAAATATTTTGTTTTTTAATTAAATCTTTAAGTAGCAAAATAACTATATACTAAATATTCTATTTTTAATATATATAGTTAAATATAAAAAAATAAAAAATAATAGCAAATAATAATTATTAATAATTAATTAATTGTTAATTATTAATGCAATAAACTTATAACATATATTAAAAAAGTTTAACAATTTATTTATTTAAATATAAAAGCTATTATAGCTAAAAATTTGTATATATATAATAAATTTAATATATATAAGTAAACAAATATATAATTATTTACTATTTAATAATATATTAGCTTATTGTTGTAAATATATAACTGCGTTATTAAATAATAACTAGTTTGTATATTAAATATATTGCTTAATAATTGATTGAATATATAATAAAAAAATAAAAAAAAGCAAAAGGTGCAACATAATATCTAGTGTTTTTATTAAATATATAGTAAAAAAGTAAAAAAGCGCAAAAAATGCGACATAATATCTAGTATTTTTATTAGGTATATAATAAAAAAGTAAAAAAGCGCAAAAAATACAATATAATATCTGGTGTTTTTATTAAGTATATAATAAAAAGGTAAAAAAACGCAAAAAATGTAATATAATATTAGGTGTTTTTATTAAATATATAGTAAAAAAGTAAAAAAGCGCAGAAAATGCGATACAATATCTAATATTTTAATTGAATATATATAGTTAATATAAAAAAAATAAAACAAAATTTTAACTAAGTTAAACAAGTACTTTAGGTTAATTTTAACTTATAATCTGTTATAATAAAACATTTAATAAATTTATATTGCTTTTTATTTTAAATTAAATATAAAAATATTTAATTATTAATTTTAAATAAATATTTAAAAATAAATATAAATTTAATAATATATTAGTTATAATAAATCAATTAAAAAAAAAAGTATAAACTATATTTTATGTTATAAAAGCAATAATAAAAAATATTATATAAATATATTATAAAAGTTAATTTAAAATTTTTAAAGTATTTATTATAATAACATTTAATAAAAAATCTCAATTTATATTTATATTTAAAAATAAATTATATAAAATTATAAAAGTTTAATATATATTAATATTTACAAGTTATTATAAAATTATAAAACAAACTAAAATTATAAATAAATATTTAAATTAAGGATTTTAGTTTTATATTAATTATTATTAAAATAATTAATTTAAATAAATTTTTATAATAAATTATATATAAATTTTATTATTTTATAAATTAATAAAATTATTATTTTATAAAATTAAAATAAAATTTTTTATATTATTTTATTTTAATTAAAAAAACTATATAGCTTAAAAAAAACTAAAAAACTTATTAATAATTAAAAAAACATTATAAATAAATATATAAAATAAAATATAAAAAATTATATAATTTATTAATTTTGTTATAAAAAATTTAAAATATATTTAAAATTATATAATTAAATAAATTAATAAAAAGTATTAAAATTTTAATTTTAATATAAATTATTAATAAAACTTTTTATATATATATATATAAAAAGATTTAAAATAATTTATAAAATTTAAAGTTTATTTTTAAGTTTTAAAGTTTTATATTAATTTATATATATATTTTATAAAAAAAATATAACTAAAAAAGTTATACATAAATTATTTATATATATATATATATAAAATTTATAAGTTTTGTAAATTTTAATAAATTTTTGTATTTTTTATTTATTTAGTTATTTAATAAAAGTCCTAGTTAAAGTTTTAGTTATATATACTTAGTATATATATACAAGTTTTATTAAATCATTAGTTTAACATTATTATTATTTTTAACTTTTATAATAACTAAAATGTTTTAGTTAAATTTTTTAAAATATATTTAAATATTAATTTTTATATAAAAAGTTATAAAAAGCTGTTTATTATTTATAATTATAAATAATTATAACTTAGTAAAAGTTAAATTAATTTGTTTTTTAATTTATTATTTAAAAGTAATATTTTTTTTAAATATTAATATTATTTTAACAATTTATTATAGTTTAGTTTTTTTATAAAAAATATTTAAAAGTAATTTTTATATTTTATAAATATAAATAATTTATAAATTATTATATAAAGCTTATAAAAAAAACAAAGCTTTAAGTAAATAAAGCTATATTGTATAAAAAATTTATAAATAAAACAAAAAAAAAGTTAAAAATTTTTTTACAAAAAAATTGTTTATATATATATATATAAAACAGTTTAAAGTAGCAATAAATAAAGTCACTTATTTAGTTATATAATAAAATTATTTAATTTATTTAAATAATTAAGTTAATATTATTAAAAAATTTAATAAAAAATTAAAGTTTTATATAAATTAATATAAATTTAATAAATTAATAAAAAAAAACTTTTTTTATTATAATTAAAAAATATTATTATAATTATTTAAAATTAATATATTTATTAAATTAAATATAAAATAAATATTTAATTAAATATATATAAAATTTAAATAAAAATATTTAATAATTTATTATATATATTATAAATTTTTTAAATATAAAATATTTTTATTGAATTTAATTAATAAATTTATTATATTTTAAAAATATATTAATAATATATTATTTAATTATTTAAATAATTTATATAATATATATATAAATAATATTTTTATTTAATTAAACAATATAAAAAATTATAATCATTTTATATTATAAACTTTTAAAAAAATTGAAAAGAATTAAAGTTTTATAGTATAAAAATTAAATTTTTAAAATATATTATTAATATAAATAATATTTAAATTAATTTAATTAAAATAAATATAATAAAAAATTAAAAAACTTTTATTACTATAAAAAAAATACAATTTTTTTTAAATTTTTATAATTTTTATAAAAAGTTGATTAAAAATTATAATTAAATTGCTATTTTTATAATATGTTTATATAAAAAAAATATAGTTTTTTTATAAATTAAAAAATATAATTAAGCTTTTTTATAATTAAAAAAAGCTTTTATTTTTTATTTAATATTATAATATTATAAATATAATTTATTTATAAAAATTAAAATAAATACTTTTAATAATATAATAATAAATATATTGTTTTAAAAATATAGTAATAATTAATATTTAATTGCTTATTATTTTAAAATTTTATATAATATTAAATTAAATTATAACATTTTTAATAAAAAAATATTTATAATATTGTTAACTTTTAAAAAATAACAA
>MU378479.1:0-20931 GCA_022495175.1 Hypoxylon argillaceum | reverse complement strand
GTTAATATAAATGCTAAAGCTATTTATATAAATATATCGTTATTTGATTTTTTTTTGTTGTTTTTGCTATATTTTTTAAAAATATATATAATTTAGTTATTTAATATTTTTTTATATATTTTAATATTTTTGTTATATTTAACTATTATAATAAATATTTATTTAAATATACAATTAATATTTACAAATATTAATTATATTTAATTATTAAAGTTTATTATAAATATTTATATAAACTGTTTATTTTTAATTTTTAATTATATATATTTTTTTAAATATTATATAAAATATATTAACAATTATATTAAAACAATTATATTATTTAAATTAATAATAATAATTCAATATTTAAAATTAATGTTGCTTTTTTATTTAAAAATATTATTATTATTTTTTTTAGCTATATTTTTATATAAAAATAAATTTAAATTAAATTTTTTGTTTAAAAATTTAAAATAATTATATTAAATTATTATAGCTGTTACTGCTATTACTATTTTTATTATAAATATTAATATAATTATAAAAAGTAATAAAAATAAAAATAAAAAAATAAATAAATAAATAAAATAGTTAAAAAATTAAATATATAAAATAATTTATAGTTTTATTAATTTTTATATAAAAAAAACTAAATTATTATATAAAAGCAATTTTAATTTTAAAATATTTAAGTTTTTTTTATTTAATAATTAATTTAATTTGTTTTTAACTAATTAATATAAATAATAGTTTATTTTTTATATAAAAAATAAAAAATTTAATATAAAAATTATTTTATAACTAAGCTTTGCTTTTTTATTTTATTAATTTATAATTATGTTTTACAATTATTAATTAATATTAATAAAATTTTTTATATATATATATATAAAAAGATTTAAAATAATTTATAAAGTTTAAAATTTATTTTTAAATTTTAAAGTTTTATATTAATTTGTATATATATTTTACAAAAAAAAGTATAACTAAAAAAGTCGTACACATATTATTTACATATATATATGCGTAAAACCTATAAGTCCTGTAGATCCCAGTAGGTCCCTATACTCCTTATCTATTCGGTTACCTAATAAGGGTCCTAGTCAGAGACCTGGTCGTACGCACCAAGTGCATACATACAAGTCCTGTCAGGTCATTGGTTCAACACAAGAGGCTATTATTTGACTGACTTTACCTGTGGGTAGCGCTGTCTTAAAGAAGCACCTATTTTACTAACGTCCCCGAGCTCTCAGAAGCGAATAAGAGATTATTTTGGTCGTGGCCACCTTAAACAACAATAATTTCTTCCACAGCACATAACATACCTCACAAAGATGCGCTCTCTCTCCTATCTCTATCCGCCATCGAAGTTATACCCTAATATTATCCCATTATTTGAACTTTTTCGGCTTCTCGCCAGCAGCACTTCCTCCCCCATCTTAACCTTATATTCTCCCCTGTTGCTAAGGGAATATACCTGGCCCAGTTTAATGCCTTGGGCTCCATCACGAGGAAGTCATGCACCGATACGGCTCCGTGACCCGGAATAAACCAGGGGGAAAGAGCTTGAATGGCGGGCGAAGAAGAATCTAGCTGGTCTGAATATTGTCGTATGGTGACCCCATCTGCTTTCAACTCTCCTAGAACTAAAACAAGAAGGCATATTCCGAGGAAATAATCTGCGCTATGCGTTTGCTCTGCTTTTCGCGCAATTTCGATTGCGTTTATGAGGTGCTTTCTTGCCAACAGAAAAGCCTTTGGCCCCCCTTCTGAGACTGCTACCAAGCCTAAGATAAGGTCGCATACCATTATCAAATGATATCCGTCGCTAATTGATGCCTGGAGTTTATTCTGTATGGTCCTTATTACCTCTCTCGCAGGTTCGAATTCTCCACGTGCTGCCCGGGCCCGAGCTTGGTTCAGACCAACGGTAAAAGTGCAGAAGTGATTTGGGCCAAGTAAACTGTCGAATCCCCTGTAAACCTCGTCGAAATAATCCAGGGGCTCACCGGTTCCTAGTGCCCAGCTTGTCCTGCCGAGATTGTTCGTCACCATAAGGTAATGTGGATGTTGCTTGCCGACCAGTTTACCTAGGGAAACTAGGCATTTCTCGAATATGTCTTGCGCCTCCTCATATTTCCCTTCCGCATAAAGGACCTCACCAAAATCATTAGCAGCAACCAGAGTATATGGGTCATCCCACCCCAGCATTTGGTGAAAGCGGTTATAGGCTTTGCGCGACATTTCTTCTGCTGCTCTGAGGTGGCCCATCTCCCTTTTCGCGATACCGGAAGCGTCCAAGAACCGGAACGACACTGGATGATCTTCTAAGTCGCCTACACATAAACCTATGGCTTCTTCGTACGCGTTATTTGCTGCTTGTAGGTCCCCTTTCGCATGCAAAACCTCTCCCAGTTCGTACAAAATGGTGATAGTCTCGAAGCTTTCCCGCCCGTATAGTTGATCTATTGCATGATAGCACCCTTTAATCATGTCTTCGGCTTGCATGAACGCGCCTTGTTGTCGAAGAAGGCCGGCTATATTGCCGCGAAGACGGACCGTGAGGAAGTGGTCAAACCCAAGAATTTTAATAAACTCGGGCAATGCTTTGTCGTAGAGCGACTGTGCTTCGTTTAGTCTACCCTGGTGGTCGACGGTCGCGGCGAGGTTGCTTAAAGTCTTCAGAGTGCCGATGTCTTCAATACTCTCTCTCTGTTCTCCTGACGGGTATAGCGCTACCCGGTACATATGTTCGGCGTCATTCAAACGACCTTGATTATGATAGCAGAGGCCGAGATTATGAGCTGCAACTATAGTACCGGCATATTCATATCCTCTAATTTTGTACCGCTTGTATAGCGACTCAAACATTAGCTCTGCCTCCTTTAGCCTCCCAAGCCGTTCAATTAGTGATGCTAGATCGTTCATTAACTCTAATGTCTCTAAAGCGTCTGGACCGAATGTGCTTTCTCGTAGCGTCAATGCTTGTCGGAAAAGATCTTCTGACTTCCTCATGTTTCCGGCAAATTTATTCGCACTTGCCAGCTTGTGTATCAACGAAACTGTCCTGTTATTTTCCAAACCAAGATATTCGATATATATCGGCTGTGCTTCTTCTAGTTGCGAAAGACCTGTCACTAGGGCGCCATGGGATACATTGGCTTGCCCACTAAGTGATAGTAGAGCTGCGTACTGACTGACAGGAATAGATCGGGCCTTCGCTTGGCTGATGAGAGTTTTACATTGAGGCAAGAATAAGTCGACCAATATTCGATCTATGGCCGTTGTGTCCTCAAGAGGAAACATGTGGTACATCACGCTCATTCCGCATGTAATCAACATGTCGGTGTTTGCGGCGGGGATCGAGGCTCGTACGGTGACTTTAGTGAGATCATGCATCCAGAGAAGCTTAGGGTTACTATTAACCCGGCGCAACAGGTTTAGATCACAGAGCCTACGAATGGCTACTTCCCGCCGACGCTTATCGCGAAATATTTCCTCCAAGTGACTCTCGGGCTCGCGGACCATCTCAACTACGATTTTGGCATTAGCTCTGGGCTGGGGGTTTGACGGGAAGTAGACGCCAAATGGCCAACACTTACGGGCCTTGGTTTCACCTGGGGTTCTGGCCAATTGGGGTTCGGTCCTTTTGCGAAACCCAGGTTCTTCGTTTGTTCTGTTCCAGGTGTCAAAGCGCGGGATTGCTTTAGTTTCTAGGATGGAGTAAAATTTCAGAACTTCCAGAGCATCAGGATAACATTCTTCTAGCATCTGTAAGATCATGCTGAAATGCTTAGCAACGGAAGACCGATGGCGTGTGTGGCCATCATCCCACTCTAACACCTAAATTCAAGTCAGAATAAGCTGGCAAAGACAAGTAGAGTAAATCACTGCATCTCACCAGATTTGGTGTTTGGCGGTACGTCTGAAGAAAGGTTCGCATATCTAGATGATTGAATTTGATGTACGACGCCACCTGTTCAATGGCATGTGGTAGTAGGCCAACTTCTTTGACGATCTCGGCGGCTAACTCATTATTATTCTGGAGAGGCTCGTATCTACTTGCCGTAAAAGTCTCGATAGACTCATTAAGGTTTAGTTCTACAAGTTCGATCAAGTTATCGACTGAGTCTGTCAAGTCTTCGACCACCGATCGTCGCTGGGAACTGATAATAACATGTCCCGAGCTATTAGCAGGGAGGAGGTGACGTATCGTGTCGACTTCGTCTTGCCTGATATTATCAACCAAGAGGAGCCAATTGCTCATTTTTGACAGCATCCGAAAGAACATCCCTATCGTGGAAGGGTTATCAGCGCCAGCATCCACTGCTAACTCTAACTCTTCCAAGATCTCATGGCAAGAGTTAGATAGGTTGACAATAGAACCGCCACTGAGGAAAAACTGGTTGTGGTAAAGATCCGTATGCGTTCTCTCGTACTCGAGCATCTTAAAATAAAAGTATTAGTATATGAGTTGGTAGATTTGCATGAGCGCACTTTTGAGATCACTACTAATAGCTCCTATGGACTCACCAAATGTGTTTTGCCGATTCCTGTCATACCATAAATACCCACACAACTACTAACTACTTCCTGGGCAACTAGCTTCAGTTTTTCTTCGAGCCAAAGGAGCTCGCCCCGTCGCCCTACGAAGTGATGAGACACCAGCAGACCCGGCATAACACGGTGGCCAAACGCGGCGATGGTCGGCGTCTGGGACATGGTCGGAGTTAGGGTCGGACGCACGTCAGCAGCTTGGAATAAACAACAACGTATAAGACTAATCCAAAATATAGAAATACGCCAAGTTAGAGATTAGTTGGATGATGTTTGCCTTGGTGTCAATAGTCTGAAGATGGTCATAGAATGGAGGAGGTTGCTAGCCTTGCCGATTATCTGGAGGGTGATCCCTAAGTACGCTAGTAATCCGATATGGCGTTCCCTATGTGACAGGTCACCCCCTTTTGGTTTGTAGCAAATAGGCAAGCTGAGGGGCTAAAAAGGGGTGTAAGTCAAGTTGCGCATGAATTTCAAGTCAATCCCGATCCCCATAATACCTTGTCTCCCCAGTTCCTAAACCTCCCTGGCCTTGCTAACTTGTAGCGATGCCAGCCGAACCCATGACTCGGAGGTGCGATAAACGCCTTTGGAGAACCCACTTCTTCCAAATATTCATTCTACTCTTTAATATAGTAGCCATACTTTTCACATATGATACTGTATCACAATATCTCGCGGGCGCTTCTGACCTCCAGCTGTCATTAAATGCTGTAGATACCATTTCGACTAGCGCTCGCCACGTCGCGCCGTTCGTCTTTGATGCCCTCTATGGTTTATTGAAACAATGGCCCAACTCGTACGCTCCGAGCGGCCATTCTATTGCCGCAGGCACTGTCGCTTCTCACACGCAGCTTTTTCACGGCAAACATGGTCCTGGGTTACCTGATAACCTTCAGTTCTTTGCATTCGATCCGTATGTAACCCCAAGTCGCGGAAGTGGAACAATCCCATCCTGACGAAGATAGAGAGATGTCCCTGGGCATTTTTGGCGCAACTGGTAGTTCCGTAATCCATACCTTAACTACTACACGACCTCTTCGTGTCATCTACTTCGACGGCCAATCCGCTACTTTGACTGAGACCGGCACCTTGGATTCCCAGATGGCCATCCTCGGGGGGGAAGTGCCTTCTATCCCCACCTACAATCATATATACGACGAGAATCAAAGAGCTTTGGAGCTCTGTGCTCTAGTGGGTGAACTAAAAATCGACGGCGTTGTACGAATGAACGCGGGTTTTGAGATACTTCTCTGTAATTGGCCTCAGTCCGGCGTCGAGCACCTGTTCACAAGTAATATCACACTACCTGGCAATCAAGAGCGCGAACAAGACAAATCTCTACCAAAAGACCCTAATCGACAGCCCCCCCTTGGCTTTGGAAACTCATTTGGCGAGCAAGGTTCGTTCGAGTGGCTGCGAAGCGCTACCTGGCACTACGGCAACTATGGCCAGGGGGGCCCAGCCTTTAAAAATGTGAAGCTAGACCTTTGTACCATGGTGTCGTTCTATGACACTGAACTCACAAGTCTTGATGGTCTACACTCTGGTCGCCTTATTGGAAATCAGACATTTCAGAACGGTTGGGGTCTTCGACGAGGCCATCGTCTCGTCGGAATCTCCCACGATGATACCAAAGCAGTCAGGTCACAACTTCGCAAGAACATAGCACGACGCAAGTGTTCCGGTGTAGAATGGGACACCGTAGCTCAGAATATCGCCTCCCAGCATAGGACTCGGCTATTAGATATTTCAAAAGCCCTGGATACCAGTCAACCAGCCTTGCCCATCATCACAAGAGTCCATGAACTATCCCATGCCATCCTCTATATCTACATAGAATATCCCTTTGTCACGACAGGGCGTAGCCCTAAAGAGGTTAAGGCATTGACCGTCTCTCGATGCTCGGCAGTTCACACATCCAAGGTAGAACCACATGCGCTGTCTAAATCCGAGCTGCTATTATATCGCTCGATAAACATTGTTCTGAGTCGGCTGTGCTCTACTGAATGGGATCTGCTGAAGTGGAGCGAAAAGTACACAACGCAGTTGTTAGGGGAACGCGAAGACATAAATCCCACCCAGATCATGGGGGAAATCGATGAGAAACGGCAACTCGTGCACTCATTACTGGGCTGGATTGGATGGGATAACTGGAGTCAGTGCGAGGTGCAGTGCGCTGCAGACGTGAGTCGAGTCATGCCCCTTTGGGACTATCTAGATGGCTAATTTGTAGACGAGCAGCAACTTTGCGCCATCCCGACATGGCCCGTTGTTTACGCCCCTGGATTTCCCCAAGGAGGCATATACGCGGCGAACAACACAAAGACCTCCGAGCAAGACTTGCGAGAGTTTTGGCGGCCGAAATGCATTAATAGAACAGATTTCGATAGAGGTGGCGGGCGCGGCCGAGAGCCTGACTATCAGTTCCCTGATGTTCCCCTGTATCTTGACATGTAACTCAAGCTGTATTAGTTGATCATGCGGGGGATAGAACGGCCGATGTGACCCTTGGAATGGAGTTCGGCGAAGGGACTTGGGCCTGTCAACACTGCTGATTGCTATTAACTCCATTCCAATCGTTTATTGATTCCTCATAGCTCTGAGTGTCGGATATCATTATAGGTCTAGGTAATTTAGGTCATTAGCTAAAAAAAGAATGAACTTCCGACTAGCTGTGTTGATCTTCGCGATTGCTGTATATCACGATTAGGTTCGTCATCCCCTATAATTCATACTCAACTAAATAAAATAGGCACCCCCATACTCTCACGATCTGGCATTATAAACGAGGCAGCATTAGACAAGCAATCATTATTCTTTGCGAATAAGCCGTTTCTGTAGCGAGAGCTGCTATTGAACGCTAGCGCACCGAAGCTGTCTTTGCTGGGACTTGGCGAGCTGCTAGCGGTAACGCCGGGAGCAAGTTCCTTCACCTGCCGTAACGCCCTAGTTTGTATTTCCACGCCCTCGACGTCGATATTATTTTCACCGGCTTCTAGATCGCGCGGGACGGCCGTGGAGTTATATACTCCGGGGTGCGATAACTTCGGCATACTGAGCATAATGGGTTAAATAACTAGGTATGGCTGATGCTTGGAAGTGCTTACTTAACAAGCGATATCTGATATACGAACGATTGGTAGAGTAAAAGTGCGGGTTTTTGTGAAGAAAATCATTCGTCTGCATCAGTGTGGTCACATTGATAGTTAGTGAAATCTAATACCTGAAAACTTTTTGATACTTTTATTATTTCCGACATTGATATTATTTTAATATGTATTGATTTTTATATTGTTAAATGGTATATATGATAACACTTACCCAATACCTCTGACGCGTGACAAGGGTCCGGTCAGAATCTACTGTAGAACCCACCCCGCACCCTCGAAGTCTCACGACCTTTGCCTACCGATGAATACAGACAATGGCTAGTAAGCTGCCAGGAAAAATTTGCCAGAGATGCCTAGCCATGGGCCTTGAGCCCATTCTTGAGTCGCTTCCTGAAGACCTTGTAGAGAAAGAACCAATTATCATCTTGGGGAAGCTCACTAAAGAGTGGGAGACCACTCCCTGCCCTCTCTGTCAATTCTTCTTATCAATGATCGGCAACCGACGAGATATAGACCCGAACGTTGAATATGGCGTCTACAGGGGACGTGCGCTGTGGCGCTCGAGGAAAGTCTATGATTATAGTCTAAACCCGCGGACGATGCTGGACATCAAGGCGATTGGTAGTCTTACTCAATACACCCGAGGATTCGTTAATTACAGCAAACTGCCGGAAATACCCAGCCTTCTA
The DNA here is from genome assembly GCA_022495175.1 of Hypoxylon argillaceum. Lineage (NCBI taxonomy): Eukaryota > Fungi > Ascomycota > Sordariomycetes > Xylariales > Hypoxylaceae > Hypoxylon > Hypoxylon argillaceum. The sequence goes on along the minus strand of MU378479.1, from coordinate 12,590 downwards.
GATCACGAGAAAGTCGACTACCAGCCTATCAGGGGGTGGTGCACTCATTTCTACACGCCTGGCAGAGAGCGGCCTGAGAACGTAGATGATCTCCCTCTGCTCGTGATTGACTGCTTGAACCGCAAGCTTGTGGCGACGAGTCAGCAGTGCGAGTACCTCGCTCTGAGCTACGTCTGGGGGCAGACATCGGCAGACGCAGGCGAGACCACGCAACGCAGTGATGCCCTTTCCGCCCGCCTCCCAGCGACTGTCGAGGATGCGATGAAGGTCGTCGCAGAACTCGGGTTTCGGTATCTTTGGGTTGACAAGTTCTGTTTGGACCAAAGCAATGCGGCTGAGTTCCGAGAGCAGCTTCAGAGGATGGCGGGCATTTACCGCAACGCCGTCGCCACTATAGTCGCGGCGGCAGGCTCCGACGCAGAGTACGGACTCCCTGGCGTGGGCTCCCGCTATCGTACCAAGCAGCCACGCGTCAAAATTGGGAACTACACGCTGTGGTCCTCCATGTCGGATCCTCGCACGGTGACCTGCAATTCTGCCTGGATAACGCGGGCGTGGACGTATCAAGAAGGAGTATGCTCCGCAAATCTGATCGTATTTACTGACGAGCAGGTCTACTACCAGCGCCCAAACACCGAGAGGACACATCACGAGAGGGGGTGGCAGATTTCGTGCGAGATGTTTCCAGAAGGTGGTTTGGGTGGTTCGAACGGTACGCTGCCGCTCGACGGGATGGTGGACACTCTTGAAGTTAGTCCAGGGTCTGTGCATCGACATATCGAGCACTATGTTGTGAGAAGTCTATCGTACCAGTCCGATGCTCTGAATGGGATGCTCGGTATCCTGAAGAGATGTGGTAATGGCCCTTATCTGATAAACCACTACTACGGTGTCCCCATTCTTGGTCCATTGAACATATACCGACTCGTGTTTCCTCGGGCTACTGATCGGAGCTGGTCGCTTACCGAAGCTTTCTTAGTTGGGCTGTTCTGGGTTTGCGAGGGTATGCTCGACGGCGTCGCTGGAAAGAGGAGAGTCGGGTTTCCGAGCTGGTCGTGGACGGGCTGGCGCGGTCCGTATGCAGGGCCCTCGGACTGGCTCAAGCAGTACGGTCTCTATGATTGTAGCGAGGTTCACCCTGACCTTTTTGTACGACCGTCACAGGACTTAATTGCTTGGGAGATGTACACCTCCAAGGAATGGGATCCCTCCCAGGACCTCCACCTAGCTGAGCAGGAACTGTATCTCCAAGCGCCGACGAGGATGGTAGGCATCATGCGGGCTCCTGCACACCTCGAGGGGGGATGTTGCCGCGGGAAAACCCGCGAACAGCCTGTGAAATGGGTTGCTGTTGTTGGCGATGACGAGGTCAATGCTCTGATTCAAGCGCACCTGACTGACGGGGCAATTGTGTCGCGGCTTGATGCCGGTGAGACTGTATTCGTGAAAGCCATCATTCTACGCTGTTTATCGCTCCAAAACGTTGATTGCTCTGAGCAGACCGGCTACTCCGAGAACAAAGCGCGCTACTTTATGCGCGCGTGTGCGTTGTTGGTATCAGACACCGATCAGGGTGCTATTAAGGCTGGAACTCTACAACTAACACCGGATAGTTACCGAGTGTGTAGGAGGGACACTATAGTTCCACCAGGGAGTCTAAGTGACGACATAAAAGAGGGAAAATTGGCTTGTTCCGAGTGTACTACGGCAATGAAGCTTCTTATGCAGGGAGTACGGGCTACTATGACAAAATTTATATAGTTAATTATAATGAGGTTGCATTTGTATACAGGACAGTTCTTAAAATGAAAGTGATCGTTCCCCCTAAAAACGTGGGCGTTATTACAGGTAGTGACTTAAAAATGGGATTCCAGGGTTAGAATAAGGTAGGTAGGTTAGTGGGCCAGAGAGGGTGCTACCGGGTACCTGGATAGGTACCTAGTAAGAACCGTGACTTATATCTAGCCATACTGGTGATTGCTATGGCAACCATTGCCAGGAACACGATAACTCCTCGGAGCTTCCAATGGCCATTTCAGTATAGGTGTTAATCATTTGAGGAGTATTACTTTACTAAATTTCAAATGCTATGCTGCATAGCCGGCTACACGCAATTGTGCATTTCAGAACTCTATTTCACGCCATCGCAATATTCGACCCTCGGTGGTGCGAGGGCACCGCCAACTACGAGGTACCTAGCCGCTACCTAACTCATCGTGGCGGTGGGTGCAGTGCGGCGCAGTGCGGCGCGGTAGCTCCCACAAGCTGTGGCCACACCGACCCTCTATCGCCCCCCTCCCCCCCCCCCCACTACTACATTCCGTTGTTCTGTATATTCATAGATGGGCATGAAGTGAGTATACTCAAGGTCCTTCAGAACCGCCTAAGACGGGCGATCCCTGTCATCCAACCAGAACTTTTCTAACCGTCCTCTATGGAAGGGCAGGCCGAACGAGCATCAGTACGCTCCGAGAGATTGACTCGACGCTCACGACGTGAGGGTAACTGTTACTAGAGGGGGCTGGGAGGCATCAAGACCCTCGTACTTAGCATCCAAGAGCCTGACGCTCGGCGCCCCATCACAGTCCCGCTGCAGCGATTGTCCACAGTTACCTGACATGTCAAATGAGGACCGTATATCTTCGTCCGCGATGACCCGGCGCTGCTTCACCATGTCAATAAGCCTGTCGTTGTTGACGCACGCGAGGCCGTGTCGCCGGCCTTGGAGAGCAAGGTAGCCGTTGATATGGTCGATCTCGGTCCTCCGCCCTGCCTGAATGTCCTGGAGCATCGAGCTTTTGCACTTTCCCGTTGCCTCAGCAACCATCCGAACGGACGCCAGTAGCTTCTGGTTGGAGAACCGTGGGTTCTCAGGTTTACATGACGCTCGAGATATTATAGCCCTCACGATGTCTCCGGCCTCTTCCACGAGAGTTCTCGCCAAGGCGAACCTCGATGGCTGGCTGAATAGCCCGTTATTGTCGCACTGAAGTACGGCGGTTAGAGGATTGATCACAGCGTTCACTACAAGCTTTCGCAGCTGTGCTTCCTGGATCTGGTCTGGCGTGGCTAGTGTTGCTTCCAGCCCAGTCGTTTCTAGCAGACCCTGAATCATGTAGTCCCCTAAGGCTGGGGATGTGGAAGGGCCCGTGAAAGACTCCTCCGCCTCGCCGACTGGACCTAATACCAATGAGCCTCGACCAGCATAGACGACAGTGAACTGCGAGGTGCTGTATATGCCGCAACTACACACTCCAGCCCAATACGACGGTCGCGACTTGGGATCGCTGAAAATAGAGGCAGACACTTCCTCCACCGTACCTAAAAGAAAGTTAGCTATTTCTAGGACTTTATTGCTTGGCGTCTGTCCTTACCCATTCCATTCTGCAAGAAGAGAATATTGGAATCCTTTCCGAGGCGCCCTTTCACTACATCGATGGCGGAGGCTGTCGTGTATGTCTTGGTCGCAACAATAAGGTGTTTTATCGGAGACTTGTGACCCGCCGGGTCGAAAAGAAACTCGACGTCGAAGCCCATTCTTTTGTCCGACTTGTTGTCTGCCACTAGTGTGATGGCCCTGCCTGCCGCATCCCACGCAGATTCAAGATCAGCGCGGTGAAAGAGGAGCGTGATCGGCAGTCGTGGGTGTTGTTTCCGCAAAGAGTGCGCAACGTATTTGCCGAGATTGCCAATCCCAAGTACATAAATCCTTTCTGGACTGCTGGCATCCCTGGCAAAGCCATTTATTGCCCTTCCTAGCGGTTCGACCGGCGGAGCAAGTGAAAGTTGTTGGTTAGCTAGCTCGGTTTGCGGATCTCGCAGAGCTGAATTCAATATTTGTATCTTTCCACAAAGCTCTTCAAGCATGTTGTGCACCTTCCTTTCTTCATCCCAAACTAGCCGGCTGGCAAGGATGATAATATTCAGGCTAGAGCCTGCGGGGTCGACGTCTCCTATGATAACTAGGTCGTGAACCGCTCCTTGTGCCACGGCGTTGTCGTCCTGCGGTAGAACCCCCATTTGAACCCGGTGTCCTTGCATCTGGCTCTGAGGGTTGGCGTTAAAGCTCTGGTATGCGACGCAACAGCTATAGTTTGTGATTGCTTTCCCCCAGCTTGTGCAATTGTCCCTGATCTCGTCGAACCCTAACGTCTCGAAAGGTATGCTGTTGAGATACTGAACTTGCACCTCTGCGAGCAGTTCTTTCGGGGTTATGCCACCGTCTATGCGAACACGCGTCGGAATCTGATTAGCGCATGGGCCAACGACGTTTTGACAAGTGATTGGTAAGCCTTGCCGCCCGGATGTAAGGCGGCCAAAGAGAATGTCGTTCGATCCGAGCTCCTTCGCCAGCATGAGAGCGCAGGCAGTAGTGAAAATCGTTGCTTGTGTGATACCTTCTGCCTGGAGAGGAACATCAATAGCCTTGGACACTAGATGAGTTCCGATAGGCGTGGCTTGTTGACCAGCGCCAGCACTGATATTGTCCATGGTAGTCATCTCCGAATCATGTAGGATGGAGCGCCAGAACTCATAACCGTCCTTCCGAGAGGCAGCCCAATGTTGCATGTATTCCAAAAATCTGGGTGGTCTCGACAGATCTGCTCCGTTGTACAGAGCGTGGAGAGTCTGTAGAATGGGCTCTAGACTCATGCCATCATAAAAGACATGCGACATTCGAAGTATTACACGTAGCTGTGTCCCATGCCTCCTCAGAATGGAAATGCGAAGCAATGGTTGCCCTTGGGTGACAGGATGCTGTGAAGCTCTGTCTAGGAATGTACGCGTGGCGGCGTCGATCTCTTCCTCGGTTTGTATTATCTCGATAGGCACATCGAGATGCTTTAGGACAACTTGATAAAGCTCTCCTGCAGCTTCCACGAAAATGGTCCTGAAAATATCGAAATACTCGACTAAGGATTTGCAAGCCTTGATTAGTCTGGCAAAGTCCGACTCGAGCGGAAAGTCTATATTGAAGGGCATTAGAGGCCATGGGTTCCCGGTTGCAGGATTATCAAGATATCGTTTCTGCAATCGCGTAGCGGGATAGATATCTAGGATTGTGCCGTGGGGATGATCAAGCTTCGGATATATTTCTCGCTTGATGAATGATTGCGGATCTTCTAGAGAAAGTAGCTGAAACGAAGCGTTGCTAGCCGTCTGTATGCCGTTTGTTACAATGTTCCTTTCAGAGCTATTGAGCTTCAGCTGGCTGGCTAGTTGTCCAGGAACCGGATAATCGAATATGTCTTTCACAGACACGCGGGCATCTAACCGACGGCCGACACGCGCGGCGAGTTTGGTAGCCAGAAGGGAGTGTCCGCCAAGTTCGAAGAAATTATCGGCGATACCGACAGCAACGCCCAACACATCTGCAAACTCTTCACACACCATCGTTTCTATGTCGTCGAGTGGAACCGAGGGTGCGGGTGCTGATGTCGCCTCATGTTTTGGCGCTACTTGGGCTCTCCGAGTAAGCTCTTTCCGGTCAACCTTGCCGTTGGCATTGACAGGCATATGGTCGATTACTACAATGCGAGCTGGGATCATGTACGACGGGAGCGAGGCCTGCAACCGTTCACGGATCTTTGATACGAACTGACGACTTTGACTACAAGCCTCGCCTTGCTCGGTTGAAGGATCTCCTTGAATCACAACAAAACCGACCATTTCCGGCCCCTGACCCTCTTGCCTCCAATTAACGACGACAGCATCGCGGATTGAGTCGTCATCGAGAATGGCACGCTCCACTTCCGCGGGTTCAATGCGATGGCCACGGATCTTGACCTGCTGGTCCATACGCCCAAAGAACTCTATTTGGCCGTCCCCCGCCCGATACCGCACCCTGTCACCCGTCCGATATGCCCTCACGAGCTGGCCATCGATATTGACTTGGATAAAACGGTCTACATTGAATGCTGGGTCAGTATATCCCCGGGCGAGGCCATCCCCAGTAACGACGAGCTCTCCCATAACACCAACGGGGACAAGTTGCTGATGCAGATCCATGATGTAAGCCCCAGAATTGCTGATGGCCCGGCCAATAGGAACCCCGTTGACAAACGAATCATTTTTACCAACATGGTAAATTGCACTTATGACTCCGTTCTCAGTCGGACCATATGCGTTAAATACACCAGTCTGGACAAGCGTCTGGGCCACAATTGCATCCTGACCATCAAGCCTATCGCCACCGCTAACCAGGACCTCTAGCCTCTTTAGAGTAGCAGGGCTGTCGGCTAGGCACTGCTTAAGCAACGCAGGTGTAAGCAAGGCTGCCTGAACTTGCTCTCGCGCAAATATGGCGTCGAGCGATTTGCTGTCTAACGCGGTCATATAGTCAATACAGACTATAGTCCCGCCGTTAAGAAGTGCTGTATAAATCTCCCAGGTAGCGGCGTCAAAGGCCATATTGGATAAATGCGCGACCTTCGCCGCGGATGGGAGCTTTGGTATAATATTACTCTCTTTCGCAAGTCTTATAATGCTGCGATGCTCGACCATAACACCTTTGGGCTTTCCGGTCGACCCGGACGTGAAGATTACGTTTGCAAGGCTTGTTGCTGAAGGCCCCACGGGGCTACCTACGTGGCCATTTACACCATTTGTGACAGAATGTTCTAAAGCGTCACTGATTCGTACTATTTCCACACCAGGGAGCTGAATGTCTGGAACAATCGCGCCAGAGAGGACTAATTGGCGCCCAGGCAACGAAGATATGAGCGTTTCTAGGCGAGCGGTGGGGGCTTTTACGTCTAGTGGTAGATACGCGAGGTTCGCTTTTAGGATACCTAGTAAAGCAATGATTGTTTGACATGACCGCGGCGACAAAACCCCGACCAGTGTCTCGGCCTCCATATTGCGTCGGCGGAGCCAGTACGCGAGCTGGTCCGATTGTTGATCTAATTCGGCGTATGTCAGACGGGAAGACGAGTCCGTGACCGCGAGAGCTTGGGGCCGGGCAACTACTTGTTGGTGAAAGACGTCGATTATGCTGGACTCTTTGGGGTATTCCGCCTTCTCAATCTCAAGGAGGCCCATAGTTCGGAGGCCCGCCAGCCCATCGGTGAGAGGCAGAGCCACGATCGGAATCTGGGGTTGATCGAGGCCTCGGTGTAGGATCATGTTGAAGACGTCGACCAGGTTCTGAACGGTTTTGAGGTTGAATAGATCCGCTGCGAAGATTATATGGCCGCTTAACTTGCCAGCCTCTTGAAATAGGTGGAACTCTAAGTCGAACCTAGTTGTTACCGCGTTTACGAGGGACTCTCCTTCGAGGCCCTCTAACTCGAACTTGCCTAGGTCCTGTTGAGAATGCATGGCGAAGACGAGCTGCACCAACGGGTTTCGAGAAGTGGATCTCGAGCCGGGTAAAAGTGCTGATACGATTCGGTCAAAAGGGACATCCTGGTGCTCGAACGCAGCCGCCACTGTCGACCGCACCTGTCGCACTATGCTTTCGAATGTGTCGCTACTTTCGACGGTGATTCGCATACATTGGGTGTTGACGAAAAAGCCAATGATATTCTCTAGCTCTGGCCTGTTACGATTGGCGATAGGCGCACCGATTGTAGCGTCTTCGGCACCGGTGAGGCGATGATGGGTGGCACGGAAGGCCGCTAGTAGTACGGCGAAAGACGTGACATTGTGCGCCTTGCAGAATTTCAAGAGCTTTTCGTACAGCTCTCCCTCGATAGTCACTGGCACGAGGCCTGCGTGGCCGGACAATAGAGTCGGCCGGGGGAGGTCGGTGAGTAATTCGGCCGGAGAGCTGTCCGCAAGTTGTTTGGTCCAGTATTCAAGCTGACGTTGATGCTCGGCTACCTGCTTCCCCTGTTTTTGCCATACAGCAAAGTCGCGGTAACTGATCGGCAATGGCTTCATTTCCGCAAGAGGGTCATGGCCTCGGAGAGCAGCAGCGTAAAATTGGCCGAGCTCCCGGCGTAAGATATCAATAGACCACCCGTCGGAGATGATGTGATGCATGACGACGGACAATATGTGATCGTCTTCTCCTAGACGTATCAGTGATACCCTCCAGCCCGCCTCGGATGCCAAATTGAATGGGGTAGTCTGCTCTCGGTGTAGTGACTCTAGGTAGTCGCCGTTCTTGTCACCTGACATATCGATCACCTTCAGCTCCTTCATGCAGCTTGCGTGAACAACTTGCATACCCACGCCGTCCTGCTCCTCAAACGTTGTCCGCAGAGTTTCATGCCTCTGCTCTAGGGCTAGGAGCGCGGTTGTTAGTTCGTCGATACGCAGAGTGCCACGCATGCGGACGCCGTACGGTATGAGGTACCATGACGCCTGTGATTTCAGCTGCTCCAGGAACCATAGCCGCCCCTGGGCAAATGAAAGTTCAACAAGACCATCGTAGGTTGCCGCCGGAATAGGATTGTATCCGGATGAGCTAGGGCAGATGGCAGCTATAAGACCATCTAGCGTCGGATTCTCGAATATATCGATTACCCTTAGAGTTATACCCGCCAGTTTCGCCATATTTACCATTCTCGTCGCCGTGATGGAATTTCCGCCTAGCTCAAAGAAGTTTGCTCTTCCGCTGTCAGTGTCGGAATCAAGATCCAATCCTCTTAGCCATAAGTCTCTTAGCTTGTCTTCTTTACTAGTAGCCGATGAGCCAAGCCTCGCAGTCGACTGGGCTGCCACGTTGTGTACTAATCTGTCTAGTAGGTTGCTTGCGGTAGATCGAAGCCTTCGTCGGTCTACTTTTCCGGTCACAGTTTGGGGAAGACTGTGCATGAGAATATAGTAAGAAGGAATAGAATACTGGGGAAGAATCTGTTGAAGTTTCGCGTGTATCCCTTGAGCAACACTACTGTCTAGGATGCGTGGATCCGTGTCCTCGCCGCCCTTGGAGGATTCTATCAGGAAGGCAATCAAGAGCGTGCTGCCTGACGGCCCTGTGCGCTTGACAGCTTCGACCACGGGTATAGTATGGCTAGGTAATTGTTCTCGGAGACCAGCTTCCACTTCGCCGGTCTCTACGCGCTGCCCCCGAATCTTCACCTGCGAATCCCCTCGCCCGAGGTATGCAACACTCCCATCGGATCTGTAAGAGACGAGGTCGCCGGTTCTGTAGAACTTGACACCGTCGGGTAGTTGTCTGGAAGGATACCAGGTCGGTACATTTGAGATGAACGACGCGCTGGCATGCGGGGGAGCAACAATATACCCGCGTGCAATTCCTGGGCTTTCAACGACCAGTTCGCCAATGCCACCGATTGGAGCGAGACGGCTGAACTCATTGGGATCGACCACCCAGAAGTGGGCACCTACTGCCCGACAGATATTGCTCGAGCCAGGATAGAGCGACGCCACCTCTGTGACACTACAAATACTTGAACTCTCGCTCTGACCGTAGCCATTCAAGAGATGAACCCGCGGCGCCCAGGCGTCTCGGAGAGATGAAGACATTGGTTCTCCAACCGACACCAAGGTCTGGAGTCCCGGGACACTATCCGGTTCGATGGTTCCGATGAAAGAAGGAGTCAGCAGCGCCCAGTTGACTTCCGACTTTCTGATGAAATCTGGAATATTGTTCATGCGGTCTTCGTCGGAAGGAATACAGACACACCCGCCGTGCATCAGGGTCGTCACGATCTCCAGCAGACACGCACCGAACGCATACGACGCGAACTGAAGTGCCCGAGTATCCTCATCGATACCTAGCGCGGGGCCAAAATCGACGGCACATGATGCGAATCCTCGGTGCTCAATCAAAGCGCCTTTTGGCTCCCCTGTACTCCCCGAGGTGAAAAGGGCGTAGGCCAAGTCTCGCGGGTTTACCGTGGGCTGAACCCACCTTTCGTCGTAAGGAAACAACCGGAAAGTGTCATCATCGATCACGACGCAAAGGTCCACCAAAGCGTCCATGGTATCGCGGTGGAGTCTGGAAGTCAGAGCGACCGTGGCGGAAGTCTGCCGACAGATCTGGGCGATCCTAGCCCGGGGGCTGGCAGGATCGACTAGGGTATATGCCCGGCCAGCTTTAAGTACGCCGAGCACTGCGGCAACGACCCATTTCGACTTTTCAAAGCAGATTGGTACCACTAGCTGCTCTTGGCTAAAATCGAGGGTTCTTATATATTGGGCGAGGCGCGAAGATACATTCTCTAGCTCACAGTACGTCCATTCACCGTCCCAAGCAGAGACTGCGGTTTTCTCCGGCACGACAGCCGCCCTCGCAGCAATCATATCGTGGATAGTAATGTCGCTTGCGCGTAAGCTCCCCGAGTTCCAATTCAATATCTCCGCCCGGTCCTCTTCGGTGACAAGATCTAGTTGTCCGACTGAAGGCAGATCAACACCGTGGTTCTGAAATTGCTGGATCAAACCTCCTAGCTACCTTAGAAAACGGCCCATTTGATGGGTGTCGACTACGCCCTGATCATAACGTGCGGTCACTAATACCGAATTGTCGGCTATTTGACAGTGAAGGAGAAGAGCGCGGTCGTTGAAGGGGGCAAATATATCTGGCTCTTCAACAATTGGATGAAGCCCATCACTCGGTGCTTGTGCTGCCTCACCAGTGGCGACCAGCAGAATAGTCTGGAACTCACAAGCGGCAGACCCCTCGTCTCCAGCGCGACGAATGCTGCCGAGACCTGTCTGTTCGAAGTCGCGCATAGCATTATCGTGGGCTGTTACCGCTTCTATAACATCAGACACGGACTGATGAGGGGCGCAAAGAACGCGCATAGGCACTAGCCTTCGAGTTGGACCATCAACCAAGCGCTCCCGCTCTTCTAACATATCAGGTCGCTCGGTGATAACACCAAAGAGTGCCTCCGAAGCAAGTGTCAGTCGAGATAGGAGCACTGCGAGGGCTGCTCGGCAGACAGCTGTGCTTGAATAAATCTGCTGGGTGGAGCCGAGGTACGAAATGCGATGCTATAATATCGCATCGGGATGGGGTACAGCTAGTTGGGATGGCAGGGGCGGGAATACGGAGGCACTCAGCTCATCCAAGTGTTGCTGCCAAAACCGAACCGCGTCCTCAGTTCGCTCGGTCCGAAACTTCCCGGGCATTCCAAAGAGAGTAGAATATTGTACCCCCCTGCCATCATATGCCGTGAGAACCCTTCGGAGGGTGCGCTCTCGTAGACCTCTATCGACCAGGGCATGGTTGAATGTCCAGATGAGCAGTCTCTGGTCTTCGCCCAGGCCCCCGAGGACGACATATCGATTGCAGCGAGGCCCAATCATAGCGGCGCCGGCCTCATATTGCACCACTGGCTCTGTCTTGTCGAAACATGCTACGTGTGCCCAGGCAAAATAATTCTCTGCCAACACAACTTGAAAAGAGCCCCCGGCTTTCGACGTAAATGTACAGGTCCGCAAAGCTGCAGTCTGGCGCACAACCCCCTTCCAGGCAATGGCCAATCGTTCAATGTCAACGCTACTCGGAATACCATAGACGACGTGGCCAATACCCCGTCGTCCATCTTCGACAGCGCAATCTATTATATCGTGTTGAAAGGGAGTACATGGTGAGATGTTCTCGATTGCATCTCGTTTTAAGCCGAAGCGCCAAGCTGCCTCATTATAAAGGTGATCACGATGCTCGCCGACGTCGCCAAATGCCAAAGATGCTGTAAACGCCGCCATGTCGTTAACTGGTGCTATAGGGGCCGCGAAGGGCAACTGTTGAAATTTTCGTAGTTTATAGATTACCTCCATGCAATCATAGTGACTCGCGGAAGTGGGAGTCTATTTACCTTGAAGCCACTATTGCCATCTCTTACACCGTCCTCCCTCAATTTCAAATTTTTGGCAGGCATCAGGTCGTATCGCAAGTGTGTCCTGTTGCCGCAACGGATAGGTAATCCATTACGATACTCCAGCAGATTCTCATAGAATTTCATACATGCAATTCATGAAAAAGCACTAAAAATACCTTATAAAAATACTGTAGTAAACATTGTTTATTAATAGTTTGGTGGTTGGACCTTATTCCCTTCCTTCAGGAACAACCTTCACTTGGCCGTCCTTTTAGCAGAGTCCATTTCATATAGCTAGAACTTGATGTCGCGTAGTTAATACAAGGATTTAGCCCTTGGGGACGGTGGGCTATTAGGACCACTAGTGACAAACGCATAAACGCTTTAGCTTTTGACTTTTGGCTATTTACTCTGTATGCTGTACTTAGAATTTTTTTATATAATTAATAAAATTAATTTTTAAAAGTTATTATATTTATAAAATATTTTTAATTTTTAATATTAATAAATTTTATATTTAAATTATTAAATTATATAAAAATAAAATTTTTATTTTTAATATTTATAAATTATTTATTTAATAAAACTATTAATATATTTTTTATATATTATAATAATAAATTTAAATTTAAAATTTAATTAATTAATTAATTAAATTTTAATTTAAAGTAATTTTTTTTAAAATTTACTTTTTTTTTATATAAAATTAAAAAAATTAATTTATTTAATATAATTTTATTAAATTTAAAAGTTTTATTATTATTTATATAATTAAATATATTTATTTAAATAATAATATAAAATAATAATATTAATTAAATAAAAAATAAAATAAAATTATATAAT
>MU378478.1:0-21024 GCA_022495175.1 Hypoxylon argillaceum | reverse complement strand
ATTTTATATAAAATATTTATATTATTATTAAAAAATAAAATATTTATATAATAAAAAAAATAAAACTAAAATAAATTATATAAAATATAAACTATTAAAAAATTCAATATTATTATTAATATAATTAATAAATTTATAAAGTTTTAATATATATAAATTAAATATTATTATTATATAATAAAAAATATAAAGTAAAATTATAAAAATATTATATTATTTATTTTAATAAAAATTATATATAAAAAAAAAAGCTAATTTAAAAAATTAATATAATTTTTAATTTTTTTTATATAATTAAATTATATATTTTTTAATTAAAAAAAAAAATAAACTATAAATTAATTATTAAATTATAAATAAATAATATTATTAATATATTTAAACTTTTTTTTAAAAAGTTTAATATTGTTAATAGAACTTTTTATATATATATATATAAAAAGATTTAGAATAATCTATAGAGTTTTGAGGTTTGTTTCTAGGTCTTAAGGTTTTGTATTAATTTGTATATGTTTTATAAAAAAAAATACAACTAAAAAAGTTATACATAGATTATTTACATATATATATGTATAAAACTTGTAAGTTTTATAAATCTTAATAAATTTTTATATTTTTTATTTATTTAGTTACTTAATAAAAGTTCTAGTTAAAGTTCTAGTTATATATACTAAGTATATATATACAAGTTTTATTAAATTATTAGTTCAATATTAGAACTTTTTTTTTTTGTATAATAATTCTAGTTTTAATATTAATTAATTTTTTGTTATTTTTTCTGCTGTTTAATCGATTTATATATACTTTTATTTATATAACTAGCTTGTTTATATTAACTAGCTTTTTTAATACTTAATTAAGTGCTTTTTTTATACAAGTGTTTACTAAATTGTTTTTGTTATCGATTTATTATATTTTTGTAATTTTACAATTTTTATATATTTTTTAAAATAATATAATATTAATTATAAATTGTTTTTTTTATATAATTTTTAGTTTAATTAAACATTTGTACAAAAATTTAAAATCTATATATATAACTAGTAATATTGCTAATAATTTTATTATATAAATAATTTTTTAAAAAGTTATACTAAGTATAATAATATAATTAAATTTATTAACTATGTTATATAATTTATTTATTAATATGTTATATATAATTTGTTTATATTTAATTAAATTTTAATAAACAATATTACTTTCAATTATAAAAGTATTTTTTATATAACTTTTATTAATTAATATAATTATAAATTTAATTTAAAAATTTAAATTTTTATTGTTTATAAATGTTTTATTAATAAAAATAAAAATTTTTGTACAACTAAAATTTAAAAGTATATAATATAGTTTTTACTATATATTATTAATTTATTACTATATTTGTATATTTAATGCTTTAACATTGTTTTTTAACAGCTTTTAAATTTATATAATAACTAATAAGTTATATAATGTTTTTAGTTAATATATAAAAATAATATATATATTTTAAGCTTATTAAATAATATATTATTAAAAATAATTTTTTATACAAAAGTTAATAGTATATAATTGTTTAGTTTGTTTTTATTAAATAAAAAAAAAATCTTATTTGTTTATTTAAATTTTGTTTTTATTAAATTCAATAAAATGTTTAAGTATTAACTTTGCTTTTAGTTTTATATAAAATAATAGCTTAGTTTTTTTTTTATATAAAAACTTTTTAAATATAATATTAAAAATATTATTTGTTTAAAATTTTATAATTGCAAATTTATTAAGTTTTTTTTTAGTATATAATAAATATAAGTTATATATAAACATTTTTATATTTAATTTTTAGTAGTAATATTTATAATATATTTTATACTAATATAATTTTAATTTAGTTAATTTATATAATAGTTATACAATTTAAAATATAATGTTTATTAAATATTTACTTTTTAGTTTTTTTAATAAATAAATATAAATTTTTTAGTTTAAATTGTTATATAATTATATATATATTTAAAAAATGTTTTATAGTTTTATATATATATTATAATTTTAAATTAGCAATAGTTTTAAAGTTATAATAAACTGTTAATTTATATATTAAATTATTAATATTTATATAAAAATTTAAACTTTATTATTATTTTTATATTTTTATATAATTAATTTGAACTTTTTATATAGTTTAGTTATTTTATTTTTAACTTTTTGTATAAACTTAATTTAAAAAATTTTTATTTAGTTATATTTATTTAAATTATATTATATAAACTAAAATATACTTTAGTTTATTAATACATTTATTTTAGCTATATTTAATTGTTTAAAAAATATATTAAATATAATAATTATATTGTTTTGTTTTAATTGTATAATTAAAATATAATTGTTAACTTTTTTTAATATAAAGTATTAATTGTTAATAAATATAAATGACTTTTTTAGTTTGTTTTTATATTAAAGTTGTAATTATTTAACAGTTTAAAAAAAGTTGTATAAAAAGTTATTTTTTTTATATAATAAATTAAATATAGTTTTTTTTTAATAATATAGTTTAATTTATATATAATAAAATTTAGCTAGTTTATTTATTATATTAACTATAATATTATAATTTTTAATTGTAGAAATTTTGTACAGTTTTGTTTAATTTTTACGTTTTTTTTATATTATAATTTTACTTTAAAAAAATAAAAAAAGTACTTTATACAATAATATTAGTTTATTTTTAATTTATATAACTTAGTTAATATTAATTTTTATATAAATACTTTTTAATATTTTTATAGCTTTTTATATAACTTTTGCTTTTTAAATAATTTTTAATAAAAGAAATAAATTGCTATTAATTTTAAAATAAGTTTTAAAAATTAACAAAATAAATATAAAACTGTTTAATTTAGCTATATTATTTAAAGCTTTTATAGCTATTTATAATACTATTTTTTTATTTATATAATAACTGATTTTTTTATATAAAATATTAAATGTATAATAAAGTAATATATATATTCGTTTAACTTTTTTAACAGTTTAGTATATTTTAATAAGCATTTTTTTATATAAAACTTTAATTAATTATATATTATTACAAAATTTTTTAAATAAAAAGTTTGTATTAAAATCGTATATAATATAATCGAATAGTTTTTAATATATTAAAATTTAATATTAATATAATATATTTTAAATATTATATATAAATAAAAACTTTAAAAATTTAGCTGTTTAAAACGAAATATTTATATTAATTATATATAAAATTAGTTGTTTGTTAATTTATATAACATTAATTATGATTTTATAGTTAAAATTATATTTATTTTTTAATAAAAACTTAAATTTTTTTAAAAATTAGTTATATAATTAACAATAGTAACAAAACTTTTTAATTTTTCGAAATATTAAAATATTAATATTATTATATTTAATTTTTTGCAATAATTTTACAAGTTTTTTTATACAAAAGTGTTCAAATCGACGATATAATTTTTAAAGCTTTTTTTTTATAAAATAATTTGTAACTTTTAATTAATTAATATTAAAAAACAAATATTTTTATTTTTATATAATTAATACTGTTATACTATTTTATTGTATAATTATATTTTATATATTATTAAAATAAATATATAATTAGTTTATATTTTATAATAATAGTAAAAATAAAGTTAGTACATTTAAAATATAAAATTTAATTAATTTAATCAATATTAATATAGTTATAATATTTATAGTTTTAAAACTTTTAATACTACTAAATCAAATTACTATATTATTTAAAGTTTAATTTATTTATACAAAAAAGTTTTTTTATACAAAAGTTTTAGTTTAAACTTTTTTAATAGTTAAAACTTTAGCTATATTAATATTTTATAAAATATTTTAATACTTTATACTATATTAACTGTTTAAATAAAAATTATTTAATATTAATATTTAGTTTTAAATATATATATTTTTGTTTATTATATAATAAAAATATATTAAATTTATTAAAAATTAAACTATTTTATTTCTAGTTTTAGAATTTAAGTTGTTATTAGATTTATTATTATATAAAAAGTTTTTATTACTTTTGTAATTTAATATAAATATATTATATTTTTTATATAATAAAACTTTTTGTTTTAAAGTATTATATATAACAAAATATTGCTTTTTTGTTTTTAACTTTTTTTGTTAGTTATAATTAATAAACTAACAATTAAGTTTTTTACAAATAAAGTATTTTTTATTATTTTTGTTGTTTTTATTGTACAATTATTATAGTAATTTTTAGCAAAAATTCTTTTTTAAGCTATAATTGTACAATTGTTTCAAATATTTAATATTGTATTATTTGTTAACAAAGTAAACATTTATTATATAATAGTAGTTTATTTTTTGATTAAAAAAAATTTGCAGCATTGTTTACAAATTAAAAAATAATACTTTATATATAAGTTTTTAACTAATTAAAACAAGTTTAAATTTAAATATATTAAAATATGCTTATATAATTGCTATATTAAACAATATTTTTTTATAATAGTTAAGTTTTAAAATATATTATATAAATTAAAGCTTGTTAATTATAGTTTTTAATATTTTAAATATTATTTTTGTTAAATTATTTTGTTTTATTTATATAAAAGTAATTATAGTTTAATTAATTTAATATTAATTATAATTAACTATTATATTAAAATAATTATTAAACATTATATAAATTTTGTTTTATTTATATATTAAACTAATATAATTAAAATAATACTATTTAGTTTTTTTTTTTTAATACAAAAAAAAATATTATATAATATTGTTTTTTAATAATTCCAAATTAATAATATATCAAAACAAAAGTTTAAACTTTATTATATAATATATTATATAATTTACTACTATAGTTTTAATTAAATTGTTATATTTTAGTAAATATAATAAATTAAACTGTTTTAATTGAATTATTATAAATAATTTAAATAAAAAAAAGTTTGTACAACTAATTTTTATATATAAAAAAAAGTACAAAATATGCAGTAAAAATTTTAAAAATAAATATAAGTTTTTAAATTTTTATTTATACAATAAAAATAAACACTTAGTTATTTGTTTTAAATATTAAAATATATATTAGTATTATTAATTTTAATATAACTAATTATAATATTAAATAATTTATTTATATAATTTGAAGTTTTAATATATTTACTAATATAAATATTAAAACTATTTATATAAACATATTATTATTTAATTTTTTTTTATTATTTTTGCTGTACTTTTTAAAAATATATATAATTTAATTATTTAACGTTTTTTTATATACTTTAATATTTTTGTTATATTTAGCTATTATAACAAATATTTGTTTAAATATATAATTAATATTTATAAACATTAGTTATATTTAATTATTAAAATTTATTATAAATATTTATATAAACTGTTTACTTTTAATTTTTATTTATATATATTTTTTTAAATATTATATAAAATATATTAACAATTATATTAAAACAATTATATTATTTAAATCAATAATAATAGTTTAATATTTAAAATTAATATTGCTTTTTTATTTAAAAATATTAATATTACTTTTTTTAGTTATATTTTTATATAAAAGTAAGTTTAAATTAAGTTTTTTGTTTAAAAATTTAAAATAGTTTTATTAAATTGTTATAGCTGTTACTGCTACTGCTGCTTTTGTTATAAATATTAATATAATTATAAAAAATAATAAATATAAAAGTAAAAAAAAAAATAAATAAATAAAATAATTAAAAAGTTAAATATATAAAATAGTTTATAGTTTTGTTAATTTTTATATAAAAAAAATTAAACTATTATATAAAAACAATTTCGACTTTGCAATATTTAAGTTTTTTTTATTCGATAGTTAATTCAACTTGTTTTTAATTAATCGATATAAATAATAGTTTACTTTTTATACAAAAAATAAAAGATTTAATATAAAAGCTACTTTATAGCTAAGTTTTGCTTTTTTACTTTGTTAATTTATAATTATATTTTGCAATTATTAATTAGTATTAATAAAACTTTTTATATATATATATATAAAAAGATTTGAAATAATTTATAAAATTTAAAGTTTATTTCTAAGTTTTAAAGTTTTATATTAATTTACGTATATATTTTACAAAAAAAAGTATAACTAAAAAAGTTGTATATAAGTTATTTATATATATATATATATAAAACTTGTAAGTTTTATAAATTTTAGTAAGTCTTTATATTTTTTATTTATTCAGTTATTTAATAAAAGTCCTAGTTAAAAACCTGGTTATATACACTTAGTATATATATACAAATTTTATTAAATCATTGGTTTAATAAAAAAAAAAAAAATATAATTATATTTTAAATATATTAAATTTATATTTAAAAAAAAACTTGTTTTATATAAATTAATTAAAAAAAAACAATTAATAACTTTTTATTTTAATAGTTATAAATATTATTATTAACTAAAAAAATTAATAATAAATTAAAATTTAAAATTAATTAAATATTAAAGTTTTAAACATTTAAAAAAATAAAATAATTATAATATTAAATTTTATAAAAAAAATATAATTTTAATAATATTTAATATTTAATAATAAATTTTAAAAATATATTAATAATATTAAATTAATATTATTTAAAAAAATTTATTAAATTAAAATTATTTATAAAATTATAATATTAAATATAAATTATAACTATAAATAAATTTATAAAAAATTATAAAAATAACAATAAAATATTAAATTTAAATATAAAAACTAAGTTTAAATATTATATATAATAATTTTAATTTAACTAGTATTAAATTTTTAATTTTTAAAAAAAATAATATAATAATTATTAATTTTAAAAATTAATTATTAAATTTTTATTTTAATAATATTTTAAAAACACTTTTAATATTATTTATTATTTTAAAACTTTTTATTTTATTACAACTTAATTTAACAATTTTTAATAAATTTTAAAAATTACTATTTTTAATTTAATTTATTTTAAAATATTTTATTTAGTAGTATTTTAGCTAAACTTTGTATTAACTAAGTTATATAGCTTTTTGCTGACTTGCCGACTTTACACGTACACCTGTATATTCCGCACACTGTACAATTGTAATTTAGCTTTTTTTTCTTTTCTTTTTTATTTTAAAGTCCTTAGTCAATAGAATCAATCACCAAGCTTCCACGCTTCCTGCGATCGTGACACTAGATTTGGTGCCATGCAATAGCGCATATGTAAGTATATACATACCTACATCTAGGAGGCTATAGGTATAGAGGTATGTACTGCAGTACTGTATTTATAGCAATTCTGGAGAACCCGGACAAATCATGTGTATTTCTTTTGGAGGGAAGTTTGAAGATTAGTGAACAAAACTCAACTGCTTTAGCGTTGCATCACTAATGTACGTACATACACGTACTTTACTTAATATGGCATGGCATACAGATAGTAGGTATGATACTAGTAACTCTACATAGGTACCTGGTATACTGCGTACCAGGTAGCAGGTTCTTAGTGCTCTCCACTCACTTACTCACTTCCCTTGTCTCACATGGAACCTCGCCTCGTCTGTTGCTCCATGGCCATCCATAACCAATCGTCTTCTTGACACCCCTACCTAGTCTACTACGTATAGTCTTATCTTGTCAACACTTGTCTACAGATACATACTGCATGGCAAGTCCCGGAACCTGGAGGCGAAGAAGACATGGGCAAAAAGAACAAGGCTCCTGGAAAACATACGTCGTCACTGTCGTCGTCGTCGTCGTCGTCGCCATCGCCATCGCAGAAAAGATTGAATGCTACAGGGCATCAGACAAATACAATTGCACAGACAGCTGTGACTACGGCCTGGCCGCCCTTCAGGCCTGCTTTGCCAGTAACCGAGCTCACATTTGATGCACCAATCCACGCATTCCGGGACCAGATTGTCTTACTTCGTAACTTTTGGCCAAGGAGCCTGTGTCGGGACTACCTGGCCTTCCTAGCCGATCTGCCGTTGACCACGACGCCGGGCCGTCCGAAACGGGGCGAGGCAACCCGAGTCAATGATCGCTTCCAGATCCAGGATGCCCAGTTCGCCCAGAGACTCTGGCTCCAGACGGGGCTGAGAGACGTGGTGCTGGATGAGGCCGTAAAGCATCTGTGGTAAAGGGGGCCTTTCTCCTTTTCCCTTTCTTCCCCTCTCCTCCCCGCCCTCTCGCCTCCTCTTCCCGTCGCCTCCTCTAGCCACTGACGTGGACTGATGAAGTGAACAGGGGCGGTGAGGTCGTAGGACTCAACCCGAATGTGCGCGTCTATCGGTATTCCCAAAACCAGTTCTTCGACTGCCACTGTAGGTGATATCTCTGACATGTTTTGACCTGATTCGGCACCAGCCCTTCCCAAAGTTCCCGGCCCCTTCCTTGCATGTATCGGGCCATCCAGATGACTCGCTATCGAGCATGTGAGGATAACCCGGCTGCATGCCGGGCGTTGCGAGTGGCATCCTGTCCTACCCAGCCGCTGCCCAACCCCTCAACCCCTCAGACCCCGCTACGACGCCGTCCATTCTTCAGTTCTAGGAGTGGTTGGTGGCTTGTTCGTGCATTGTTCTGTCTGCTTCTGCGGCCACCAACCCTTAGCGAACGCCTTACATGCTGCAGTGTCGTTGCTGACAGCCATACACCTCCCGTCCTGGCTCATGTGGCGGTGGCGCTAGCGCTAGGATGGTCTGATTGTCCGTCTCATTAGTATATGCTGCACTGTGTGATATTCACTAATGACCTGCTGCGGTACTTGGTAGATGACGATTCGAACCTAGTCGACATCCAATCCGATGATGGGTTAGGAAGCATTTCTGCTAAAACCACCTGGACAGCATTGCTATACCTGACCTCGGCCGCTGATGGCGTTGTGGGCGGAGAGACTGTGTTCTATCCCCATGATCGCAAGTCTGCACGAGAAGAGCTTGTTATAGCTCCGGAAACCGGCATGCTTCTTCTTCACAAGCATGGCGACAATTGCTTATTAGTGAGTTCGATTGTCAATTTGCACACAAAGACCGCCATCGCCATCGTGACCCTAGCTTAAATGGAACGCTGACCGCTCCACCTCGATTAGCATGAGGGCCGCGAAGTCGTGGCTGGCCAAAAGTGGATTGTCCGGACAGATCTCTGTGTCCTCAGATGAATACAGATGCGAGATGAACGACGAGGCAGGCTCCCATGCGCTCCCATACCCGCTGACTGCATCGGGTGGTGTCGATGGACCCGTCTGCTGCATTCGAGTTATGTGCCCCGGCTGTCTTCACTATACTACCTAGCAGTAAGACTACATTGGGCGGCTTGCATCGGTGGCCCTGGTGAGAATAACTCGATGCAGGCGCCTACCTACCCACTCCTTTCCGCTTATAATCTCTTTCCAAAAGTCCCGTTCGCCACGTTTTGCATTGTGTATAGATAGGTATTGAGGCGCTCACATATACCGCCACGCATATCTTATGGGTGTAGCCATGTACCCATAAACCCGGACCGCGGATTCGAGATTCGACAACGCCGCCTTGCTAGCGTATTCTCCCGCTGCATCACTCGCTAGCCATAACGTTTGCTCAATCTCGAGGCAATGTATTCATGAGTCCACTCGGAAGTTAGCCCCGATCCCGCGAACCACAGCGACACAGCGCATACGTTCTGTCGGTGTGATTCGCTGTTGCCACGACAATTCGCCGAGTTGAAAAAGACGCAATCCCTAAGTAGAGAGACAAGGCCAATCAAGGCGGTCAAGTATCAGCTTAGCTACCAATGAAAACACGCTTCTACTAAAATAGAGCACATGATACACGGAGACCGCGTGGCAGTATAGCGCCGTCGCTGAGATATCCCCCCAATGAACATGGCCGTACTCCAACTGGATATCCCCCCTACTGAATATGCAAGATCCATACCGCAAGTCCACGGCGATTACCATACACATCTACGCCGAACATATCGCGCCTGCCTGATAGGTAGGTTGGCTTGTTTCCTTTACGTATAGGTCGACTTGCATTTTCCCGAGGACCTATGTAGATCTTTCCATTGATGACTAGATCTCATCATCCTCGTCACTGCGCCTTCGATGGATACCATGTCCAGGTTAGCCAGAGACAGGGGCAGGGACCAGGACAGGGACGGGACGGGATAGGATCGTCACCTCCCCGGAACTAGGTAAGTAATCCCAGAATTGGTGTACATAATGGACATCTGTTTTTTGCCATGGCTCTCTTCAGCTCCACGGCGGCCGTCTCCCTAATGGAACGCAGGGACTTGGCATCGTTGCGAGAATCTGGCAGGTGGACATACGTAGTAGGTGATAATAAGATTAGGACAAGATGCTAAGGGCCTGTTCCAAAGCTTCTGGAGCAAGACTTCCCTTAGGAATACGGAGATATTACGGACTTAACCCCTGATCGTCTTTCCTACAGATCCCGAGCGTGGGAAAAGCAGCGTGGCGTAGATCTGTTCGACATATCATTTTTGCAAACCTCTTCTGGAGGATCAACTACCTACTGCCTAAACTAAAGCGCCACCATATCCGGATGTTGCAGGAGCCATGGCCGTACCGAGTGCCAACATCCTTGTTTTGGGGCTATTGCAGTTGCTTCCTCGTGTAATCTTTCATAGCCGACAATTACCTCGGTCGGTA
Source organism: Hypoxylon argillaceum (assembly GCA_022495175.1). NCBI lineage: Eukaryota > Fungi > Ascomycota > Sordariomycetes > Xylariales > Hypoxylaceae > Hypoxylon > Hypoxylon argillaceum. The sequence goes on along the minus strand of MU378478.1, from coordinate 10,362 downwards.
CCTAGGACAATAATAGCTAGCGATTGAGGCTTGCGAAGGTCTACTTAGTAAGCAGAGTCCTCCTCTTGGAAAGATTCAACTTAGGCATGACGAATCGCTGAGAATAATGGGTGATTTGCTTTTCCTGCTTACTTCCTTTCAGGAGTTTCTCAAATCCTAAAGATTTGTAGAGTCAAACGATTTAACTTTGTAAGCCTGATTTTCTCGCCTTTTACCGTTATCCTATCATTTATTCATTTAAAACATTCAATAGATATTTATGAGCCATGGCATGTACTAATGACTAGGTTTTCATTGGTAGTGATTTTAGCATCTGTTCGAATCGGTGCATGAGGTCTATCGACATGACCCATCGAAAGGTTTTGCGACAGTTTATCAGGTGAAGAAATGCTCTTGTTATTATAGCTCAAGTACTAAAATTATTATATGAACCCTAAAGATTTGGACTTCGTAATAATATCATAAATATCGTGTATGAAGGTATGAATTGCGGCCTAATAAGCAACGCCAAAGCTCATAGCCTACACTATAACCCATGGTCAAGGGTATCGATTAACGACGCAATACTTAGCCGTGCCGGCCCTCGCATTTCATAGGACAGTTATACTACCAACCTCATCTCCCATAGCAGAAAGAGCACCATTGCTTTGCCACACATATCTCATGCTACCTATACATAGTAGATCTCACATTCGAACGCAAATGGGACCATGCGCAGTTCTGGTGTTTTCGGCTGTACTGTCCACTCTTGACTCGCTCTACGGTGGCTTGATCGTATAGATACCTAGCCCATTGTGATAGTGCGTGTGGTCAAGTCGCACGCAGGGGTCTGTTGATAAAGCTGATGAAGGGGAGTGCTAAAATATAAACCTACCTAGCTAGTTTGCTGCCCTTCTAGGGCGAGCACTCCGACCAGCCTTAGCCAGTTCTTCGTGATTACAAATAGGTTGCTTTGCCTAAAGCTTACAAGTAAATAGTTATGTGACAATGGTTCGGCCCCTAGGGTACGGTAGAGTGAATCAATCGATCCATTTCACAATCTATGGTGACAGTATTAGAACTTCTGTACTCATGGGAAGATGCCTTACTGTTCTGCAAGTTGACGTTCTTATCGTATTGCCTACGCTTGCGAGCCGGCGACATTATCCTGTTGTCCTCCAGTCCTCATGAGAATCATCTCAGAACACGCTCTTCCTAATTTTATCACCGTTTAACTTTCCCGAATGACTAACTACTGGCAGCTAGATGCCCTTATTTCTACTCGCCCCCCTTGTAGGTCGTCCCCCATACTGGAGCCGCGGAGGTGCAGGCGGGCCTCGCCGTGCTTGTTAATGATCAAACAGTTGAGCTAGGCCTTGCTTGACCCCGTTGACAAATACGGCAACATGTGCGCTATAAATGAGAGGCATCAAGCTGCCGTCGTTATGTTCCCGGTGTAGCCGTGTCTTGAGCACACAGACATCGTTGGGTATCACCTCCCGCTGAAACCGCTGCCATATAATACAGGCGGTCGAGGCGAGGGTGCCCCCGGGACTAGTGCTGTACACGTTCAACCTATAAGATCTAGTGTCGCGCTGGGAAAGAGATAGGTTGAAGGAAAGCATTGTACCTTGCGCACGAGAATAATACGCTCGTTACCGATCAGAATAATGACATCTGAGTTCTGGCCATGGAGGCCAGAGTGCCTGTTCGCCGGCGAGAGATAGAACCCGTAGAGGGCGGCACCTCGTGACACGGCTTGCATACTTTATTGGTATATCGTTAGTAATAGCCCTTATACCTTTTTCCTTTTCGTTTGCAGGACAATGGTGGGAGCGAGGGCATGTTCACGGTCATATTACCCGGTGGACTTGTTCGCGTGCCGCAGCAATTAGATGCCACATGTGTTAGCGGCCTTGCCACATGTGTTAGCGGCCTTGCTAATATGAGAACGCACATAGATAAACACAACGGGTGGTGAACCTAGTGGTCCGAAAGAGAGACTCACATCAACCGTATAGCCCAATTGGCGAAGCTTATTGATATACTCTTGAATAACCTCAGTGGCTTGCTCCTTGTAGAATTCCATCATGGACTCCAGCTCCGCACTTAGTAAATTGGTCAGACCCCAAAACTAAATGGCAAGAGTTCGGCGAAGGTTTTGAGGCCGTCAAGTTATTCAGCCAATTTCTTGACATTATCCAGAGTTAGTACCTGCTGATCATGTTGGGTTTTTTTTCTTTTCCTTTTGGGGGCAACACAGGAGACTGCTGACACTTCTGGCCTTGGCTCCCCCATCAATCTAGAGTCCGAAAATACAAGTGATGATAGTGATCGTACCAATATCTCTAAGGCGAAAGACTACTCTATGTGGTATACCCCTGAGTATAACCATTGGAGATCAGTCCCGGCTGAGACTGCCCTGAAAAACAGCGATTATAGTCAATCGATAATCCATCGGGACTATGTGGGAAAGCTCATGGACAGCAACTTGGGCTATTTAATGAAGCCTACCACAAGTTACGAAACCGAGAACCATCGAGCCCGAACAGGCCTTATGGCAACCAAGGAAATATGCAGGCTAGCTTGCAACTACGATGCAATCTTGCTTATCTGTCGAGTGAAGCCAAGGCTAGTCTGGACGGATCCATTCAAACAGGACGAACAGGGTGTCTTGTACGGGTTCCCCTTTACCAACAAGGCCGATCCTGAACAAGAAGTAGTACCAGTCTCCTTAGATGAGGGTGGCAACGAAATAGAGTCTCGCATGGAGACCGTGAAGCCCAGGGTCGAGAGCGGCGAGGGGCCCGAAGAGTTGAGGATTATCAGCGAAGGCAGGGCTGTTCAACTAGTCATCAGTCCCGGTGTAATAACACGTGGCTGGACAGTTATGAAGAGTCATAGAGAGTTCGCTACTGACTCGCACCTCCTGTTCTGGCGACACCCCATGATCGTTGTTGTCCTGGACACGTTCGACCCGCCAATCAAGCCAGCAACGATCGAGAACGGGGTTCTCTTGTCGGCGTCTTAACGAGTAGTTAAGTATGCGATAGGTTTGGAAGTTGCAAGAAGATTATCACTATTCGCCCATGGATTAGAGATTGTTGGAATCTAGATGTCTTTAATCTTGTTTTTCTTTAGTTGGTAGCTCTGAGATAGTTACACCCGCAATGTTCTTGACTCAGTCAGCTTTTGCTACAATATACTCGTATTACCATTATAAACCATCTGTTTCTAAGTGCTTCCCCTTGGCTGGGCTCCCGTTTATAAAGTTCCACTTATCCCCATTCTTTTCCTCTCTTTCCGTCACCCCGCCGTCGAATACTTCGATACTCTGCGAGGGCCGCTGTTCTGTTTTAGGCACGGTAGGTTGCTAGTATACAGGTGCTAGCGATTTCGGCCAAGTAGTGTACTATGGGTACCTAAGGAATAGTGTATACTACAGATTATGATGGAGAGATATAGATGGTCTTTAATCGTATAGCGAAACGAAGCGTGCAATGCACACACTACGCACTCTAGAGGGCTGGCCACGACCATATCGATCACTTCTAGAGTTTTGAGTGTATAAAAACAAGTATTCTGGTAACGCAATAGTATATTTTGGTGTAGCAGGCCCCCGAAGGGGCTTTTGTAAAAGGCGTGCCTACGTGCAAGAAGTACTAGCTTCGGCTAACTAACTTAAATATAAAAAAAGAAAAACTAGGCCTTGATGACCTAACCAACCTATCCCCAATGTGGTCATGTTGCCCACGCCGTCTCGATAGCAACCAGGAATTAGATATTAACAATAAAGCTTATACCTGAACAATAACGTATGAAAGAGGTAATTTAATAATATATACTAGTCATCTAATATTACTTGTGTTTAGCGGCGATATCTGAATATGAACCATTTTCACTTTCTACTTTCTTTTAACACAATTAATTAAGAATTAAGAATTAATTATCAAGTGAAACAAAGTAGAAAAGCAGATTACAAGAAGTAAAGAGACAACCTAATTGTAAAAGATAGTTTATAAAAAGAAAATAAACTAAGCAAAAATATCACAATAACGAAAAAGAAAAACGTACAACACCGGGGATTCGCTGGTCGTCACCGACCCAACTACTGATCCGGCGGTATGTAGCTTAGCTATGGGGGAGCGGACGGGACCCCGCGTTCTCTACATCCTGTGGTCGTACGTGACAGCTGCGTGTCTAACTTGGATTTATAAAGTTACTGACTGGTCTACAGGTAGGCCGCAAATATGTAATAACCTAAATGGAGTCCCAATTTTTAATTGAGAATATTGATACTTTTAGAGCCGGGGTAAGTGCGTATCGAGATTCAGAAGGCTAGACAAAGAAGGTAAAAAGCAAGGCAATTAAAAAGCAAACAGAACAGTGGCATAGAATGGATGCTGCTCATTAACACCTATTTACAACCTAGCTTTCTATCCGAACTTTGGTGATTGTGAGTCTGATACTTCTGCGGATTGTCTAGGGATAGATATATCTCCAGCTAAGCGTGGCTCAAAGAACCTGTAAGCAACGATATGCTAGCACAAGAATGTCAGAGTGAAAGGACACATCATCAAGATCCCGCCAACAGTGAGATAGCAAGATTCTCAGAACTCATCGATCTTATAAACTATAATATAATTAAAATATAAAAACTCAATCGCAATCCTCTGCTGTAGGCGTCTCTACAAATATTCAACGCGTTCGCGCGGTATAATCGGCGGGCGTTGCCGTGTAAACTATAAGGCACAACAGTCATCGACTCGGCTAACTAGGTGTATGGCAGCCCTTCAACAAAAATAGTAACAGGGCGCGCAAATTCGTCAACCTCCAGACCCCGAGTGCCTCACCAAGGGTTCCTTTGTAAAAGGCTATGCAAAGCTTGTTGCTAGATCTGTGCGGCAGCGGACAGATGACCAAGGACATCTGCTCAGTTGAGCAGAGATCTCGGCATGGCAGGTAGTCGACATCGTAAACCTATAGTATCAGGCAAGTTGATGCAACATGGAAGTAGGTAAATGGTTATTATAGCGCACAGCACATAAAATACGAAGTTAACAAATAGCACTCTGTTAGGTACCTACCTAGAGGGGGTAGGTACGAAAGGTAACAAGAAGGTGAGGGGTAATGAGACCACTACAGTTTTAGCTAGCTTCTGTATAGCTACAGTCATCTATTTCCAATACAACATCTTTTTTGCCTATCGAGCGCTCTCTCCTAGAGGTAGGAGAGATAATAATGAAGACTAGGTAACCTATGGCTTGGCGCGGTAGTAGTATTCTGTAGGGCTGTCTAAACGAACACGCGGGGCAGACTAGCACCTTAGCGCGGCACGGGCCGCGATCAGACCAATGCAGGACAGGTTTAGCGCCCTACTCACTACCTCCCCTTCCCCTACCAGCCATTATTCAATCACCACAAAGGACATGATAGCTGTCGCCAAGGTCTAAGAATGCTTTAAGGCGAAGCCAGTTGTATGTTCTTCACATTGTATGTTCTTCACACTCTCTTCGAGCCTATCGGCGGAGCTAATATATTGCTAGGTCAACCTCACCGCCAAACCTGCTTCGAAACTGAAATTACCTAACCGCTATCATCCATTTCCCCGCCACACCACGCGCCACGGACAATTTTTTCTATTAATAGATAGTACTTGTACAAATTGTATTTATTTTCTTCTATTTTAACGACATTCTGTATAGAAATATTTATTATAATATTTGCTTTGCTATCTTGTTCGGATTCGCACTTCTCTTATCTTTGATAATGTGCTGTGCGCTGCAAGAATCGTCTTAATCAATGATCTCGTCTGGATTTCGTGGGATGTTCATGTGAATGTCTCCGCCCTGTCGGGCACACGTAGTATGGAGGACTCCAATTTCGGATGTCAGGGACTCCAGTCCTGGAGGCTTCCATACCAACACTTTAACATTTGTATGCACTATCTAATTTCTAGGTTCTATGGAGACCCCAATGTAACAGGGGAAAGAATTTCCAGATATTTCTCTATGTTGTGAATGTATGGAAGGAATAAGAAACTATCTGTTGAAGCTGTCGATCGTCGATCTTTAATGTTACACTGGCTTCACAATGCTGAAAGTTCAAACGAGGCTGCTCTGGAATGAGCAAGAACTATATAGACAGGGCTGTATTGATCTTTGGAACAAAGCGTGTTATTGTTGGCAACGATGGGCGATGTCTTGGGAAAGGTGTTCTGTTAAATCCCAAGGTGGTCTTTTTGAATCTATAGACAGAGCTTGTGTATCGTCGATAAAACGAACATTTTAACCTAGATATACTGCTAATTATTATATATAACGACGAGCCCCAGACAGAGAAATAGACTAATGCAAGTACACACCGTCCGAGTTTACGAGACAGTTTCATCGCATCCACACCATAACACGAATTACAAGCAACACTTCGCAATGGACTTCGTACCGATTAGGGACCCCAACAAACCCCAGGAGGAAGAACTCCGTCTTCAAGGCTGGAGATGGGTAAACACCAACAGCATCAGCCCCACCCAACTTAACACCAGTGAAGTCAAGATAAGCGCAGGCAAGCCGGATCGTCTCGGTACACACTCTCACCACGGACTGAGCACCCATAGGGTCATCTCGGGGGGACCTCCGTATAAGAAAATACCAAAACGCCGGCGGCATGTACGAGCTCTCAAGTGCCCCCGGCTGCAGAAGACAGGATCTCGTCCAGCCGCACGTCAAGTACAGCGGGACGTCGCGAAACGGATGCACGTTCGTCGAGGGGCAGAGGTGCCTTAGCCCGGAATCCGCCGAGCGCTTCCTCGCCCGCGGCACGCTGAAGGTGGTTGACAAGACGAGGCCGCGGGAGTACTTCCCGCGCGCCGACGAGCTTAGGGCTTGGCTGCTGCAGGTCAAGTTCGATCCCGACGGTAAGGCATATCCGAACTTGGCGAAGGGGGAGAAGCCCATCCTGGATACTAGTTGCGCTTCTCCGCCGATGCCAGCCGATGTTCATGCTGATCTTTCGGAGTGGTTCGAGAAGGAGTGGCAGGGAGCAAAGCCGCCTAGGAATATCCACTTGGCTATTTGGTCTTTGGCCTTGGTCGCCATATCCGTTTTTCTCGGCTTCTTGGTAACCGCGTGATCGATCCACCGCGGGGAAAGACTTTGCTTGCAAGTAGATAAACAGATGAACTGGATACGGCGCTTCTTGGTGAGGTAGAAGAGTAGCTTGGTGGTGACCTACCAGCCTACCAAGTCTGTCACCAGCCGTCCCCCTACTTGCCAAGTGACCAACCGACCTACCAACTTACTCAGGCTAGGATTAAAGTGGCTGAAGCGGAGTGGCTAAAGCGGCTGGTTTATATCTAAAGCCTGTACCTAACCTATGTAGATAGCTTATTAGACTATCCCTAAATTAGAATTGGATATTTCCTAAATAGGAAGGTAAAATTCCCTGTTTGGGCTGGAATTCTGCTTGGGGTAGGCTGACCTTTGTTTCACTCAGTCGTATCTCTATCGTTAAAAACGAAGGCATAGAAGTAAAGCTTAATAGCAGGTGACCTCTTTCCGCATACCTTTTTTTACTTGCCAATAATAGCGCTCGAGGGCGTAAAATAAGTCAAGGATAGTCTGCCGAACCATCATCATCCTCATCAAACCTTTATCACGACACTCGCCGAACCTCTGATGGCGGCGATGTCAAGTATATACCTAAGCCGCCATCCTCAGCGGACCCGCAACCTCGAAGGTGGAGGAGGGATTTGGAAATGGAGGTCAAGTCCGGCCAAACCAAATGATGGATTATTCTAGTTGTTGGATGTCGTAGCCATGTCCGGCCATTCCCCGAACCTCTTTCATTGCGGCCTCATGGCCTTTCTACAAACGCAGACCGGCTGGCACAAATGGCTTCTTGATTCTATGATAAAAAGAATGAACCTCTTCCATCCATATGTTCTGAAACTCAGTCTTGGGATATCAAGAACAACAACCGCCGCTTCTTTCAATCGCTGAACACCAACAACTCATACTAAGCTCCTTCATTGCAGCCTAGGATTTCCATTACAATGCCCTCAATCTGGAAGTTTTGCGGACGCACCCACTGTAATAAGCAGATTACCATGGATCTCATGTATTGCCCGATGCGTTAGTCTTACCGTAGCCCTACAGTGGATACAGCTAACAACTACCCAAGACACTTGCCCCGTTGACAGCTGTGTGCAGTCTAAGGCCCGGCTGGCGGAAAAGTGCCCAGCTCGTAGGTTCTCTCATTGGTTCGGTGGGTGCGTTGACTGATGGCGGCCCGTTCAGATAACCAAGACCAGGTCGCTAGGAGAGCGGCTGCAGGCCAATGTGTTCGTTGCATCATAGGTAGTAAGTGCGGCTGCTTATGCCACGATGCAGGCAGCAGGGATATCAGCTGCGGGTAGAGGCAGACTAGCCTAGGTAGTGCATGTCAAGCTTATCAAGGCTAGCCGGTATAGATCGCTTGAGATCCGAAGCTGTAATGCGTACGCGGGGGTTTGCGGGAGACTGGCTCTGGCCAGGAGCTCGGGAGACTTGAATGACAAGAAGCCTATCTAATACTTTAAAATATTAAGCACTGGGTGATAAACTTTTTTGTATTTACATTCGCAATTGATCAAGTAAGATTCAGCCGTGTTGCCTTGATGTCAGTGGAGGGCTATCACATTATCAGAAACCATGCTTGGGTGGTAGGTAATTACTATCTAAGGTAATTGCTTTCGTACTGAGGTCGGGCCAGCGAGTACCACGATCGACACTTACACAAGAAAGAACTTCGACAGGAAAAAGGATGTTGTATTGGAAATAGAGGACTGTAGCCATACAGAAGCTAGCGTAAACTGTAGTGGGCACACCGCGGGGTCCTGCGCTAGGAGCAGCTGAAAGCACAGCCACCCAGAGTTACAACCCTGAGGGTAGTGGGTCATAGAACTACTGTTAAAAATAAGCCTTCTGGATTGATCAGATTGATTGGTCTATTATTGTTGTTATTGTGTCACCGCTGTTCTAAGAGATTTTTCTCTAGTATACAAAATAAGTATATAAATAAAACTTTTTAAAATAAAAAGTACTTTTTTTTAGTTAAATTTTTTTAGTATTAAAATATAAAGTTTAATTTATTTTTTATATTTTTAATATATTTTTATAAAATTAAGTTTTTAAAATATTATTTTAATTAATATAAAAAGTTTAAAATAAATTTTAAATTAATTTAGTAATTATTTTAAAAATATTAATAATAAACTAATAAAAAAACTAATTAATATTTAAATAAAAAAATAGTTTAAAAATATATTAACTTTTTTTGTTAATTTTTTATTATATTTTTAAATGTTTTAAATAATTTAAAACAATTTAATAATATAATAAAATAATAAATATATATATTTAAATAAATTGTAACGCTGTTACAACTACAACTGACGCAAACGTTAAAACAGCCGCGTTCTACGTTGTAACAACCTACGAACGACCTATTAATATAAGCTTTTGAAACCAAGTTCTAACAACTTAATATCTTATACTCTTTTATACAAAGAACTATAGCTTAATAATTAAAAGCTTAACTACTAGTTGTAATATTACACCAAGTTACTTAAAAACTACAAGTTCAATATATAGTAAAAAAGAAACTTATACAACTTCCCAGTATTTATTAGTAACTAAGTCCTATTTTTGCCCACATATAACGTAAGCACAAGTAAATAAGTGCCCTTATCGCCTACTAAAATCGAAATCGGTTTTCGCACACAAAAATCGATTGTAAAGTGAAGTAGTATAACACTGTTACAACTACAACCAACACAAGCGTTAAAACAACCACGTCCCGCGTTATAACAACCTACAAACAATCTATTAATATAAACCTCTAAAACTAAGTTTTAACAACTTGGTATCTTATACTCTTTTGTACAAAGAACTATAGCTTAATAGTTAAAAACTTAACCACTAGTTGTAACATAAATAAACAATATAATAATATATATATTATTTGTTTAATTTTTTATTATATTTTTAATTGATTTAAAAACTATATATTAGTTTTAATTTATATTAATTAATTTAAAAGTTATAAAATTATTTTTAAAAATATTAAAATTAATTTAAAAATTATTAGTTAATTTTAAATTAATAACTTATTAATTTTTTTTAAAGCTTTTTTTTAAAACTTTTAAATTTTTATAAATAATTTTTTTTATTTGTTTTATTTATAATTTTTTTTTATATTAATTAAATTAAATTGTTTTAAAAAACTTTTTTATTTTTTTTTTATAAAGTTTTTTATAAATTTATTTATAATTATTTTATTTATAAATATATATTTAATTTATAAATATTTTTATTAAACTTTTTATTTTAATTAATAATTATA
>MU378477.1:0-21284 GCA_022495175.1 Hypoxylon argillaceum | reverse complement strand
AATTAATATTATTTTATTAATATTTTATTTTTATTAATAAATTTAAAATTTTTATAAACTTTAAAATAAAAAGTTTTATATTATTAAAAAATTAAGTTTTTAATATATTAAATATTTAATATAAAATTTAATAATATTTTAGTTATAAGTCGGTTAATATTAGCTTAATCACTTAGATAAATTGAATGGCTTTATTATATAGCTAAATAAGTGACCCTACTTATTGCTGCTTTAAACCGCTTTATATATATATATATAAGTAATTCTTTTACAGAAAAATTCCTAACTTTCTTTTTTTTCTTTTTATTTATAAATTTTTTATATAATATAGTTTTATTTGTTTAAAGTTTTACTTTTTTTGTAAGCTTTATATAACAATTTATAAATTATTTATAAATTACAAAGTATAAGAATTACTTTTAAATATTTTTTAAAAAAAAACTAAATTATAACAAGTTGTTAATATAGCACTAATACTTAAAAAATGCACTGCTTTTAAGCAGCAAGTTAAAAAACAAGTTAATTTAACTTTTAATAAATTGTAACTGTTACGATCGTAGGAAGCGTAGAAGCTCAGTGATTGATTTTATTAACTAAAGACTTTAAAATAAAAAAAAAAAAAAAAAAAAGCTAAATTACAAGTACGTAGTGCGCGGGGTATACAAGCATGCAAAGTGTGTAGGTGTGGGGCTAGTAGGTTAGCGGAATGTTATACAACTTAGTTAGTACAAAGTTTAGCCGAAGTACTACTAAGTAAAGTACTTCAAAGTAAGTTGGATCAGAAATAATAGCTTCTAAAACTCAGTAGAAATCGCTAAGTTAAGCTACAATAGAATAAAAGCTTTTGAAGTAATAAATAACGTTAAGAGCTCTTTTAAAATATTACTGAAGCAAAAGTTTAAGAGCTGGTTTTTAAAGTAAGTTTAAAGTAAATAATTGTTATACTACTTCTTCCAAAAACTAAAAATTTAACACAAGTTAAATCGAAGTTACTACATGTAGCATTTGAACTTAGTTTTTATACTTAAGTTCGACGCTTTATTGTTATTTTTATAATTTTCTGCAAATTTATTTGCAGCTATAGCTTATATTTAATGTTATAGCTTTACAAATAGCCCTAGTTTAGTAAATTTTTTTAAATAATACTAGTTTAGTACAACTAACACATTTTTAAAATTTGTTACTAAATACTAAATATTGTTGGAGTTATATTTTTTTTATAAGACTTAATATTGTAGTCGTTTAGCTTTTTCAAATATTCAAAACTGCAATATTTAATCAACTTTAAACTCTGGTTTACTATTGATTTTTTTAGCTAGTAATAATGCTTACAGCTGTTGAAATAAAAAGTTATTGCTTGTTTTTTTTAAACGGTTTATATAGAACAAGTTTTTTTTTTAATATAAGTTTAGTATATTTAAAACATAATTGTATTTTTTCTGTTTTAAAACTTTAAATAAACTAAAGTACTACAAGTTGAAACAAGTTGTTAAAATATATATAAAAAATTTTTTTTTGTGCAAAAATACTTTGCTATATTTAAAAAAATCGGCGGATTTTTGCTTTTTATTAGCTTGAGTTTTTTGTTTTTTTTATGCAGCTTTAATTGTTTAGTGTACTAAACGTTATATATTGTGCGCTTAAGCAACAAGCTTAAAAACTTGTTAAACTTGCTTTTTTGTTGAAATTTTTTTTTACAACATAAGTGTTAAATAGTTTTTTAGCTTTGTTTTAAATGCTGCTTTCAACAGTACTATATTGATTATTAAATACTACAAAAAGTTATATATAAAGTTTAATGTTAGTAAATATATATTTTAGTTATTTTAATGTTTGTTAATATAAAAGTATAGTTTTTAGTTCAGATTATAGTTAGTTTTTTTTATTGTATTTTAGGTTTGTAAATAGTTAGCGCTGCTTTATTGATATTTTGTTCTTGTTAGTAAGTTTAAAGTTTTTATAAACTTTGAAATAAAAAGTTTTATATTATTAAAAAACCAGGTTTTTAGTATACTGAATATTTAGTACAAAGTTCAGTAATATTTTAACACTAACTTTTTAATATTGTTAGTTTTGCAACCAAGTAGTGTAGCTATAATTTTGCTAAACTTATTAATAAAAACTTATATATAGTTATACTTGTGTTTATTTAGTAGTATATTTTTTCTATTTATTACTATATGCTTTTATATATTTTGTAGAACAAGTATAAAATGTAGCAATTTTAATATTTTATTTTTAGCGCTTTTATTATGTTTACACTTGTAACAATTGTTAATATAGCGTTTAAAGTTCTTTTAAAAAAATAGCTAATAGTAGTTTTGTTAAAATGCTTAGATTAACTTATTTTAACTTTAGTGTATTATTAATATTGGTTTATGTGTTTTTTATAGTAAAGCAGTTCGAAAGAAAATTTTTTTGTTCAATGTTGTTTTTAGGACTACAATTTTGCTATTATATTTGTTTACATTTTGTATCGTGTTTTCTGTTAAAATTAAGTTTACTAAGTTTACTCTTTGTAGTTTAAGAGCTTTTTTTTCGTTGGTTTAAAAAGTAGCTATAAGTTTTTCAATCGATTCAAACTTAATTAAAGCAAACGTTTATTTTTTTAGTTTTTTAGCTTTAACTGTAAATAAGTTAGCAGTTTTTTTTAAAAGTGCATTAGTAACAACATTATTTTTGCTGCAGCAGTACTAGAACGTAATATTGAAATTGCTTAAAAAGTCTGCTTATTTAATTTGTTTTGTAGAAAGTGCTTTTTTTATAAACTAGTAAATTAATGTTTAGTAGTTAATAATTATTTAAAACTTAGTTTTTAGTAGTTTAAAGCAATAGTGCTTTAGCGTTTATACTACTGTTAATATTTTGCAATTTTAGATGAAGTAAGCTTTTTCAAAAGATATTATAGTTTTAGAAAAATATTTTATAAGTTTTTATTTTCTGTTTTGTTGTTTTTGCTAAATAGCTTTACTTGTAACATTTTAAGAAGCGTTAGTTTTTATTTATGTAAATATTTTTAGTTTAAAAAAAGCGAGTATAAGTGCAAAAGTAACAAGCTTTTTTATTGTTTCAAAAGCTTTTTGCTGTTTTAAACTGAGTTTTTATTTGCTATCTTTTTTTAGCAGTTATATAAAAAGTTCAGAAATATCGCTTGCATAATAAATAAACGTTTTTACAAAGTTGTACAGCTTAAAAAAAGATTTAACTGAAGTTGTAGTTTTTAAGTTTTCGAACTTTTAGTTAAAAATAGCCTTGGTTTTTTTTAAGTCGATTCAGATGCTTTTACTAGCTTTTAAAATTACTTCTAAATAGTTTACAGTAGTTACTTTAAAGCAGAACTTTCGTATATCTTTTTAAAAGTTAGTTTTATAAAAACAATAAATCACTTTTTAGCACTGTTCCTAGTATTCCCAAGTTTTATTAAAATATACAAGTATATCGTTAGTATAAACGCTAGTAAATTTATTTAAAAAGTTGTACAATTATATATTAACGAAGTTTTGCCACTAAGCAGAACTAACTTTAAAACTAAAAAGTAAAACGGTTTATTAGAACATATTAAATTAAATATAAAATATTATTAAAAGTCAAAATTTAGTAAAAATTAATAAACGATTGAAAGCTTTAATAATATTGAACTTAAAATATATTTTAATTTTGTAACAGTTAAACAAAGTACTTTTTAAGTCGAATGCTTGTACGATCTAGTTTTTTAAAAATTAGTTGATTTAACAAAAGTTAATATAAAATTTTTTATTTGTTAAATAAAGCTTTAGTATAAACAGTACTAGTGCTACATTAAAGTTTATATTAAGTTTGATAAATTTTAAGCTTAATAGTTCTTTCACTTCTTTTTCTTTTAACAGTATATATTGAACAGAAGTTCAATATTAAAGTAGTTTGCTGTTGCAAAACTTGTTGTTTAACTCAAAAACTACATTGTAACTTAGTCGAAACAAAAACATTTTAGTTAATTAGATTTTAAAAAAGAAACTTTTTAAATAAGCCAGCTTTTTAAGTATAAGTTATTTTACTAGTTTAATATGTTTTAGGTTTTTTTTTAAAAAAAAAAGTATTGCTTTATTGTTGAAAATTTTCTAAAGCTTTTCGAATATCGCATTAATATTAATTGTTTAGTTAAAATTTAAATAAGCAGTAACACAGTAGATCAAAATAAATTTATTAAACATTCGAAGTTTTTTTTAACAAAGTTGATTTAAATTATTGTTATATTTTTTTTTTAACTAAGTAATAACTTTTGTATTAATTAAAGTTAATATGTTAATATTAAACATTTTATTATATAAAATTTTTCGATAACACTTAATACTGCTTTTGCTGTTTAAGCTTTTTATTTTTTTTTAATACTTAAGTTTTAAAATAGTTTTGTTTTTTTATAGAATATAGTACTGCTTTTTAAGCGCTATATCATATTTGTTAACATTTTGCTGAATCGTTGAATTGATAAACTTTTTAGCTTTTATTTTTAATAGAACAATAATTGTAAAAAAAAATCTAACTAATGCAGAAGTGTAGTCAAACTAGATTAACTGTTTATGTTAGCAGTTTATTAAAACGTTTTATTTTATAAGCTAATATAAACTAATTATTACTTAATAGTTTATATTTATAACTTTAAAACGTTAATTTAAAAAATAGTATCTGTTAATTTTTAGTATAGCTTTTAATATTTAGTTTATTTTACTGACGATTTTACTGCAGTAGTTAATTAAAAAAATTAGTTTATTTAGCTTAATAGTTTTTGCTTTTAGCTGTTTTTTAACTTTTTGAGCTAATCGCTAGTTTATTAATAAGTCGGTTTATGCTCCAGTATTATACAAAGTAGTAGTTACAATGCTAATTTTATTAATTTGTATATATATAAGCTAAAAAAAGCTTAATAAATTTTTTGAGCTATTTATACTAGCTATAGTAGACACTTAAACTAATATAGAAGCTTTTGTTAGTTTTATTCGTTTTTCAAGTTTTTTAAACTAAATAATTTGTTAAACTTTACTGTTTTTTAGTTCTAGTTCTATTTTTAAACTTTTAAAACATTCTGTTAATAAAAACAATCTTTGACTTGATGTTTTTTCTTGTTACATTTAAAGCAAGTATTAACATTCTAGTAAACTTTTTTTTAGTTATAGCTTAGTTTTTTAAATCGGCTATTTTTTAATAATTTAACAAATTTTTAACCTTTAGTAGATTTGTTGTTTACGTTTGTATTCTTTTTCGAATTAGCTAGCTCTATAGCTTTATTTTTCTAGCTTTGTTTATATAAACATTAATAGTTGTAAGCTGTTTTAGCTACTTTGTTATAATATTTTTTATAGGTTAAATTGAGGTTAGTACTAGCTTCGAAGATTTTGCTGCTTAAATTAACGTTTAAGTGTTTTTACAAAAACTGGGACTATTTTAACTTTAGTATTTTTGCTTTTTAAACGAAACTATTGAATTAAAAAATGAATTAATAAATGTTTATCTGTTTAAAAAGCTTGTAACAGTATTTTAACAAAGCTTGTTATATAAACGTAGTTTAGTTAAAGTTATAATAAGTTACTGTTAAAGTTTGGATTATTTTTGCAACACTACTAAAAAGTCTAGTTTTTAATTAATAATGAGTTTCGATTAACTGCAAAGCTAGTTTTTCTAATTGAAACAGTAAATAATACATTTTGCTTTTTTTGTTACAAAAAGTAGTTTTATTTTTTTTAAACTTGTTTATAAGTTTACAAACTTATATATCAAATTCGTTTTTGTTACTTAAAAACTTTTTTAAATGTTTGGCTTTTGCTTTAACTTTGTTGCAGTAAACAATATACTAACTGTTAGCTTTAGTTAGCTGTTTTTCGAATATTAGTTAAGCTGCTATGTTGTAAAAATGAAAATTTGCGCTTACTGTATTATTGAACGTACTTTTTTTGTATTTTTGTTTAGAAAAAACAATAGAATTAAACTGTTTGTTAAAAGTGTGCAACTGTTGTTAAAGCAGATTAAGCTCAGCTTTTTGCAACACAATTTAAAGTTTTTGCAAAGTTATATTATTTTTTTTTTGTTCAGAGTTATTGTTGTTAAAGCAGTTCGCTATTTTTTTTCGTTAGTGCGGAGTCGGTGCAAGTTCAGAGTTTTCTTTTTTTTCGTTGTCGGTTGTTTTGATTGTAAATAGGGTTATGTTCTATATTTGTTAGTCGATATTACGTTGTTTATTGTTAAGGTTGTTAATTGTAACGTTTTTTTTAGCTGCGCAGGTAGTACGTTGTACTAGTGCTGCAGCTTTAGATATATAGTCAGAGTTAGTTTATTTGTTAAACGTGGACTTCGCAAAAAAAAAAAGTATATATATTTGAATTAAACGTTTGTTAGCAGGTATAAAACGATCTTAAAGTAGTGTTACGATTGTAAGAAATGTAGAAGCTTAGTAATTGATTTTATTAACTAAAGACTTTAAAATGAAAAAAAAAAGAAGAAAAAGTTAAATTACAAGTGTATAGTGTATGGAGTATATAGGTGTGCAAAGTGTGTAAGTGTAAAGCCAGTAAGTTGGCAGAATGTTGTATAACTTAGTTAGTACAAAGTTTAGCCGAAGTGCTACTAAGTAGAGTATTTTAGAATAAATTGGGTCAGAAATAGTAGCTTCTAGAACTTAGTAGAAATCGCTGGGTCAAGTTGCAATAAAGTAAAAGCTTTTGGGGTAATAGGTAATATTAGGAGCTTTTCTAAAGTATTGCTGAGGCGAAGGTTCAAGAGCTGGTTTTTAGGGTAAGTCTAGGGTAAGTGATTGTCACAGTAACTATTTGTAATTACAAATAACAAGCAACTTTTTTCAACTTTTTATATAAAAATTAATGCTTAAATATATTTTAAAAAATTTAATTAAAATACTTTAGTTATTATAAAAGCTAAAAATAACAATAAACTAATTATTTTAGTTTTTTTAGTAAGTAGTTTTTACAACTAAATTTAAAACTTTTTTTTTATATATAGTTATTATATTTTAAACTAAAAAAACTTTTACTAAAAAACCGACTATTTGTTAAAAAAATATATTGCTAAATTGTATAAGTTTAATAAAATTGCATTTTTTTTTATTTTTATTATTATATTAAATAAAAAGATTTAATTTAAATTTAATAAATTAATTAATAAAAAAGCTTTTGCTAATTTAGTTAAATATTTTGATGTGTTATTTTAAAAAATAAAAACTAAGTTTTTAATAATAATAACGTATTAATAACAAGCTAAAAATTTATATAATTTAGCTGTACTGTTTATTTAATATATAAAAACTTTTATTAATTAAACTAAAAAATTTAGCAAAATTACAATTAATAAAAAAAAACAACTAAATTGTTTAATAAAAAATAATAAAAAAAAACTTGCTTTTAACTTTTATTTTAAACAAACTATTAACTATTTATTTTAAAAGTTAAAAACAGTTACTACTAAATATAACTATATTTAAAAACTATTAAATAAAATTAATTAATATATTGTTAATTTACTTTTTTACAAAAGTAATATTTTAAAATTTATTTAAACAAATAAAAAATCTTATAAATTAGTTAAAATATTTATTTTTGTTTTTTATAATAATAAAAATAAAAACAATATTAAATTTAAAATGTAATTATATATTATAAAAAGTTAATTAATTGTTAACAAAAATTAGTTTATTAATAATGCTGTAAAAATAACTAATATTAAAACTTATGTTAATAACAAAGTTATTAAATATTTGCTTTTATATTTAATTAAAAATTATTTTAATTAATTAATTACTGTTAAAACATTTTTTAACTATTTTAAAAAAAGTTATAAAAATATAAATGTTAACAAAAAGTTTAAATTAAAATAAAAGTTTTTTAATTTTAATAATTATATTTTAGTTACTTTTTTTAGTTTTAAAATTAATTTTGTTTATTTAACTAAAAAAACTAAATTAAAAAAAAAAAATAAAAAAAACATTTTAAAAACAAATTGTTTAATAAATTATTAAATATTTTTTTTGCTTATTTAAATAATAATGTTTTTTTTAACTAATATATTAAACTTTATATTTAACTAGTTTATTAAATATATATAAATAATAAAAAATGTAATATTAAATATAAAATTAATTAATTAGCTTTTTTTAGCAATATTAATAAATTTAATTAATATATTATTTATAGTAATATTAATAATATTTTAAAAAATATTGTTAATAATAAAAGTAATAATGTTAAAATTAGCAATAATAATATTAAAATTTTAACAATTTAAAGTTATAACGTTTTAAATAACTTTGAACTGTTAAAACTAGTAAAAAAAAACAAATGTTTTAATTATTAGTAAAAAAAATATATTTTTAAAAACTATTTTTTAAATAATATTAAAAAAAAAGTATATTTATAAAACATTGTTATTATATTTATTAGTTTTTATAACAAAGCAAAAGTTTTAAAAAATGCTTTTATAAAAAAAATTAATAAAAATAAAATATTAAAAAAGTAGCTTTAAGCAAACTAAACTTTTGTTTAAAAAAAATATTGCAAAAAAATTATATAAATAATAAATTAAACTTAATAAATAAATATTTAAAAAAACAACTTTTATTATATATATATATTATAAATAATAATAAACTTTTATTAACTATTAAAAACTTTTTTAAAAATATAAAAGCAAATATATATATAAATATAAATATATTATTTGTAAAAAAAATTATAAAAATATTAAACTTTTTTATTATTACTTAATTTTGTTTTTAATTAATATTTAAATATAACAGCAAAAAAAAACAAAGTATTAAAACTGTTTTATTAATATTTTTATAAATATAAAAAAAAAGTTTTAAAAATATATTTTTAGTAGTAATATTTTTTTAAATTTATAAAATAATTATTAAAAAACTTTAGTTTTAAAAATACGATATATTTTTTAATTGCTAAAAATATAAATTAATATTTTTATTTAGTTATTTTTTTAATTAATATTTTAATTAAAACTTAAATATAAATTAAACAAAAATATAGCTTATAAATTTTAAGTATTAAATAAATGTTAACTGTTAAAATATAAAGCTTTTTAAAAAAAAAAACAATAACTACATTAATAAAAAAATACTAAAAAAAGTTAAATAGCACTTTAAATTTTAATTATTATATAGTTTAATTTTGTTAAAAATAATATAGCTAAAATATAATGCAACTTAAGTAACAGCTTAATTTTTTTTATAAAATTAAAAAAAAAAAAAATTTAAAAAAAAGATAAAAAAATTATTTTATAATAAAAAATCGACAGTTTAAGTTTTTATAAAATGTAAAAAAACGGATTAAAATAATATAAAACTAAACTTTTAATAAAAATAGCTAATATTACTGCAGCTACTTTTAATATACTAGTTTTATATAATAATTTTGTTTAAAAAGTATAAATTACTACTATTTATAAAATTAACAAGTTTATTAAAAATAAAAAGAAAGCTTTTTTTAATAAAAAAAAAAAAAAGCTTTATAAAAAAGTTTTATAAGTAATTTTTAAAAAATATTACAACTTATTATATATATTTAATAAAGTAAACTTTAATACTTTTTTATTTTATTAGTTTAAAATAAATTATAAAATAAAATTTGTTAAAAATAAAACTTTTAATAATTTTTAATATAGCTTTTTATATAAAATGTTATTAAATAAATTAAAAATAGTTTGTAAATATTTAATCGATAATTTATAAAAAAAGTTTATTAAGTTTAATAATATATTTTATGTTTTTTTAGTACTATTTATAAAAAAATTAAAAAAAAAGTTAAAATTTTGTATAAACTATTAAAAATTTAATAAATTAACAAAAAAAAAAAAATATTTTTTATTTTTAATTAAAAAAACGCTGTTATAATTTTTTAAAGTTAATATATTTATTAAATTAAATATAAAGCAAGCATTTAATTAAATATATATAAAATTTAAACAAAAAAATTTAACAACTTTTTATATATGTTATAAATTTTTTAAATATAAAGTACTTTTGTTTAATTTAATTAATAGTTTTATTATATTTTAAAAATATATTAACGATATATTATTTAATTATTTAAATAATTTTTGCAATATATATATAAATAATATTTTTATTTATTTAACTAATTTAAAAAATTATTGAAAATATATATAATTAATATTATAATAGTTATATACTGCTAAATTTTAAGTAAATTTAAAAAAGTTTAAATTTTATGTTATAAAAACTAAGTTTTTAAAATATATTGTTAGTATAAACAATATTTAAGTTAATTTAGCTAAAATAAAAGTAGTAAAAAACTAAAAATTTTTTATAACTATAAAAAAAATATAGTTTTTTTTGAAATTTTGTAATTTTTATAAAAAATTTATAAAAAATTATAGTTAAATTATTAAACTTATAATATAACTAATAAAAAAAAAAGTAGCTTTTTTATAAATTAATAAATATAACTAAATATTTTTATAATTAAAAAAAGCTTTTATATTTTATTTAATATTATAATATTATAAATATAATTTATTTATTAAAATTAAAACTAATACTTTTAATAATATAGCTATAAATGTTTTATTTTAAAAGTATAAAAATAATTAATATTTAGTTATATATTATTTTAAATCTTATATAATATTAAATTAAACTATAAAATTTTTAATAAAAAAATGCTTATAATATTTTTAGCTTTTAAAAAATAACAACTTAAATTAATTAATAGTTATACTAAGTTATTTTTAATAATAATTAATTATTAAGTTTTAAAATATTTTAGTTAAAAGTAATATTTAAACTTATAATAAACAAAATAAATAAAACTGTTTATAAAATATAATTTTTATATTATTTATTGTTTTAAAAAAAAAAATGTGTTAATTAATGTTTTAATAAAAAAATATAAAAATTTTGTTATATAAAAAAAAAAAAAAAAAATATAAAAATATTTAACGATTTTTTAGTTAATAAATAATATTGCTTATAATATATTTATATAAATAATATGTTAAATCAAATTATTTGTTATAAAGTTATAAAAAAATATAAAAGTTTTATTAAACTTTTAATTAATTATAAAAGTATTTAAAAAAAACAAAAAAAATTTTAATATAAAAATTTATTATAAAAAAACTACTTTTAATAATAACAACTTATAGTAATTAATTAATAGTTTAATTATTTATAATAAAAAACTTATAGTTTTTAACTTTTTATATTTATATATATAACTTATTTAAAAAGTATATAATAAAATGTTTATTGTATATTGTTGCATAAAGCTTACAAAAAAAGCAAAGCTTTAAACAAATAAAGCTATATTATATAAAAAATCTACAAATAAAGAAAAAAAGAAAAAAATTAGAAATTCTTTTGCAAAAAAATTGCTTATATATATATACAAAGCGGTTTAAAGTAGCAGTAAATAGGTCATTTATTTAGCTGTATAATAGGGCTATTTATTTATTTAAGTAATTAATGCTAGTACTAACTAACTGTAACTACTTCTTTTTTAAAAAAAATAGCTTGTTTGCAAGTTATAGGATTTAAATATGCAAACTTTAATTAAGTACTTTTTAGCAAAAGAAAAAATCGCTTTAAATATTTACTGCATTATTAATCGCTGAGCCTTTTTTTTATTAAGTTATAATATAGCTTTTTTATATATTAATATTACTAAGTTTTATTAATAATACGTTTTAAGCGTATTTTTTATATATTGCTTTTTTTTTTTATACAGTTAGTAAATTATTGTTAATATAAAAGCTTTTAATAGTATTATTTTAAACTATTTATAACTAATGATTTAGTTTTAAAAGAAGTTTTGTAGCGTTTAAATTGTTGTTATAGAAGTTTTTTAGCAATATAAAGCTATTTTTGAAATTTTTAACGTAGTATTACTTGTTATTAATGTTTTATTTTTTTCAGTTAATTTAATATTATAGTTTTCAATAATATAATTTTATTGTATGAACTTTTTTTATTTTAAATTTTTTTTTATTTTTTAGTTTAAATATTTTGCTTTTAAAATTATTAGCTGCTTAGTTTATTAACAAGTTGTTAAAGTATTTTTGCAAACAGTCGGCATAATATCAATTTGTTGTTTGTTAAAACAGCAGAACTTATAATATAAATATGTTACTTTTTTTTTTTAAAATTTTGTATATTTGTTAAGTTATAAAATAGTTAAGCTTGTTAAAAAGTTTATTTATTATTTAAAATTGTTATTTTTTTAATATAAATATATAATTGTTTATATCAAAGTTGAAATTTTAGCGCTTTTTGTTAATTTGTTTAATTATGCAGTTTTAAATATATTTTAAGCTTTTTTTAGTAAAGTTTATAAATTATACAATTTTTTGTGTTTTGTTTTATATACTTGTTTGTAACGTTTTTTTTACTATTAGCAAGTTTTTTAGTTTTTTTTAAACTATATAGTTTTTTTAGTTAAAATAAAACAGTATAAAAAATCTTATTTCAATTTTGTAAAATAACAGTTTTATAAACTTATAAAACAATAAAGTTTATATATAATTTATTGCAAAAATTTGTTTAAACTAATTATTTTAGTAATAATTAACATAAAGTTAAAGTTGCTAATTTAAATATTTATTTATAATTTTAGCTTATTTAATAGTTTTGTAATAACTTATAAACATTAAAATATAATTAATTTTTATAATTTTATATAGTTTATTTATAAAAGTAAATATAAATTGAGATTTTTTATTAGAAGTTATTGTAATTAACACTTTAAAAACTTTAAAAAAATTTTTGTAATATATTTACGCTATATTTTTTACAGTTGCTTTTATAGTACAAAGTATAGTTTATATTTTCTTTTTTAATCAATTTATTATAACTAATGCATTATTAAAACTATGTTTATTTTTAAACATTTGTTTAAAATTAACAACTAAATGTTTTTATATATAGTTTAAAATAAAAAACAGTATAAGTTTGCTAAGTGTTTTATTGTGTAAAACTTTTACAAAATAGTATTTTATACAATTAAAAATATATATATTACAGTTGTTTTTAAAATTGAGCTACTAATAACGTTTTATAAAAAGCTTGTACGTTTTTTTTTTTTTTAAATGTATTGTAAACATTTTATTATATGTTTTTTAAATAAGTTAAATATATAAATACAAAAAGTTAAAAACTACAAGTTTTCTGTTAAAAATAATTAAACTATTTATTATTTACTAAAAGTTATTTTTGTTAAAAGTAATTTTTTTACAGTATATTTTTATACCTAGGTTTTTTTTATTTTTTTTAAATATTTTTATAATTAATTAAAAATTTAACAAAGCTTTTATATTTTTTTATAATTTTATAATAAATAGTTTTACTTAGTTAGTTATTTATACAAATATATTATATATTAAATTGTTTATTAACTAAAAAATTATTAAATGTTTTTGCGTTTTTTTTTTTTTTTTTTATATAACAAAGTTTTTATATTTTTTTGTTAATACGTCTGCTAATATATTTTTTTTTCTAAAACAGTAAATAATATAAAAATTATATTTTATAAACAATTTTATTTATTTTATTTGTTATAAATTTAAATGTTACTTTTATATAAAATATTTTAAAACTTAATAGTTAGTTATTATTAAAAACAGTTTAATTTAGCTATTAATTAATTTAAGTTGTTACTTTTTAAAAGCTAACAATATTATAAGCATTTTTTTGTTAAAAATGCTATAATTTAATTTAGTATTATATAAAGTTTTAAAATAATAAGCAACTAAATATTAATTGTTACTATACTTTTAAAGCAATACATTTGCTGCTATATTATCAAAAACATTTGTTTTAATTTTTATAAACAAATTATATTTATAATATTACAATATTAAATAAAAAGTAAAAGCTTTTTTTAACTGTAAAAAAGCTTAGTTACATTTTTTAGTTTATAAAAAAGCTATGTTTTTTTTAATTAAACGTGTTATAAAAATAACAATTTAACTATAATTTTTAACAAATTTCTTGTAAAAATTACAAAAACTTAAAAAAAATTATATTTTTTTTATAATAGTAAAAGCTTTTTAATTTTTTACTATATTTATTTTAGCTAAGTTAATTTAAATGCTGTTTGTATTAATAATATATTTTAAAAATTTAGTTTTTATAACATAAAACTTAGATTTTTTTAAATCTATTTAAAGTTTTGCAATATATAGTTACTACAGTACTAGTTATATATATTTTTTGTAATTTTTTATATTATTTGAATAAATAAAAATATTATTTACATATATATTACAAAAATTGTTTAAATAATTAAACAGTATATTGTTAATATACTTTTAAAAAATAGCAGAACTGTTAATTAAACTGAAAAGAAATACTTTGTACTAAAAAGATCTATAGCAAATACAAAAAGTTGTTAAGTTTTTTTATTTAAGTTTTATATATATTTAATTAAATATTTGTTTTATATTTAACTTAATAAACACGTTAGCTTTAAACAGTTGAAACAAAGTTTTTTCGATTAAAAGTAAAAAGTATTTATTTTTTTTTGTTAACTTGTTAAATTTGCAGTAGTTTATACAAAACTTTAACTTTTTGCTAAACTTTTTTACAAATAACATTAAAAATGTATAAAAAGCATTGCTAAATTTAATAAATTTTTTATACAAGTTTTCAACTAAATATTTGTAAACTATTTTTAACTTGTTTAATAACATTTTATATAAAAAGCTATATTAAAAGTTATTAAAAGTTTTATTTTTTATAAATTTAATTTTATAATTTACTTTTAGTTTATAAAATAATAAAATATTAAAGTTTACTTTGTTAAACATATATAGCAAGTTATAATATTTGTAAAAAATTACTTATAAAGCTTTTTATTAAAAGTTCTTTTTTTTTTTAGCAAAAAAAGCTTTTTTTTTATTTTCAATAAGTTTGTCGATTTTGTAAAAAGTAGTAATTTACACTTATTTTATAAAGTTGTTTCAAAAAACTAGTATATTAAAAACAGCTGCACTAAAATTAGCTATTTTTATAAATAGTTTAGTTTTGTACTATTTTAGTCCATTTTTTTACATTTTGTAAAAGCTTATATTGTTTGTTTTTTAACGCAACGTAATTTCTTAGTTTTTTTTTTAAGCTTTTTTTTTTTTTGTTTTTGCTAAAAAAAAGAAATTATTATTTAAGTTACACTGCATTTTAGCTATGTTTTTTTTAACAAAGTTTAGTTTTTTAATAACAGAAATTTGAAGTGCTATTTAACTTTTTTTAGCATTTTTTTACTATTATAAACGTTTTTGTTTTTTTTTAACAAATTTTGCGTTTTATTAGTTTACGTTTTTTTAATATTTTAGATTTTTAAGCTATATTTTTGTTTAATTTATACCCAAGTTTTAGTCGGAGTATTAATCAAAAAAATAATTAAACAAAAACACTATTTAATATTTTTAGCAGTTAAAAAATATATTATGTTTTTAAAACTAAAGCTTTTTAATAATAATTTTATAAACTTGCGAAAATATTATTATTAAAAATATATTTTTGAAATTTTTTTTTTATATTTGTAAAAATATTAACAAAGCAATTTTAATACTTTATTTTTTTTTGCTGTTATATTTAAATATTAGTTGTAAACAAAATTAAATAATTAAAAAAAAATTTAGTGTTTTTACAATTTTTTTAGCAAATAACACGTTTACGCTTATATATATACTTGCTTTTGTATTTTTAAAAAAATTTTCAGTAGTTAACGAAAATTTATTGCTACTTATAATATATATATATAATAAAAAATGTTTTTTTAAATATTTATTTATTAAGTTTAATTTATTATTTATAAAATTTTTTTGCAATACTTTTTTTGGGCAAAAGTTTAATTTGCTCAAAGTTACTTTTTTAGCGTTTTTGTTTTTTTAGCACTTTTTACAGTAACGTTATTTAAAGTTTTCGCTTTATTATAAAAACTAATAAAAGTAGCTACAATAGTTTACAAACATACTTTTTTTTCAGTACTATTTAAAAAACAATTTTTTAATACATATTTTTTTTACTAGCAGTTGAAACATTTGCTTTTTTTAGCTAATTTTAATAACTTAAAACTGTTTAAAATGTTATAACTTTTAGTAGTTGGAGTTCTATTAATATTATTATTTGTTTTAACATTGCTGTTTCTGTTGTTTTTAGCTCCGCTTAAAGTGTTGCTAATGTTGCTATAAGTGTTATATAAAGTTAACTTATTTATACTGCTAAAAAAAGTTAATTAATTAGTTTTACGTTTAATATTGCGTTTTTTATTACTTATATATATTTAATAAATTAATTAAGTACAAAATTTAACATATTAATTAAATAAAACGTTGTTATTAAAATATACAAAAAAAATACTTAGCAATTTATTAAACAGTTTATTTTTGAAATGTTTTTTTTACTTTTTTTTTTTTAACTTAGTTTTTTTTACTAATTAAACAAAATCAGTTTTAAAATTAAAAAAAGTAGCAAAAATATAATTATCGAAATCGAAAAACTTTTATTTTAACTTAGATTTTTTGTTTACATTTACATTTTTGTAACTTTTTTTCAAATAATTAAAAAAAGTTTTAACAGTAGTTAATTAGTTAAAATAACTTTCAATTAAATAAAAAAGCAAGTGCTTAACAACTTTGTTACTAATATAAGCTTTAATATCAGTTATTTTTACAGCATTATTAACAAACTAATTTTTATTAACAATTAATCAGTTTTTTATAACATATAATTATACTTCAAACTTAACGTTATTTTTATTTTTGTTATTATAAAAAACAAGTATAAATATTTTAACAAACTTATAAGTTCTGTTATTTATACAAATTAATTTTAAAGTGCTACTTTTATAAAACAAAAAGTTTACAATATATTGATTAGTTTTATTTAACAAGCTTTAAACACAGTTGCATTTAATGTTTGCTGTTTCTAGTTCTTAAAATAAGTAATCGATTGTTTGTTTAAAACAAGAGTTAAAAGCAGCCCTTTTTTTATTGTTTTTTATTAAACAATTTAGTTGTTTTTTTTTAGTAACTACAATTTTGCTAAACTTTTTAGCTTAATTAACAAAAATTTTTATACATTAAATAAATAATATAGCTAAATTGTATAAATTTTTAGCTTGTTATTAATAAACTATTATTATTAAAAATTTAACTTTTATTTTTTAAAATAAAACATCGGAATACTTAATTAAGTTAGCAAAAGTATTTTTATTAATTAGCTTATTAAATTTAAACCAAGTTTTTTTTTTCAGCGTTATAATAAAAATAAAAAAAAAAGCAATTTTGTTAAGTTTATATAATCTAACAGTATACTTTTTTAACAAATAGTTAGTTTTTTAAAAAAAGTTCTTTTAATTAAAAATATAGTATTTATATATAAATAAAAAGTTTTAAACTTAGTCGTAAAAACTTTTTATTAAAAAAGCTAAAATAATTAGTTTATTTTTGCTTTTAGTTTTTATAGTAACTAAAGTATTTTAGCTAAATTTTTTAAAATATATTCAAGCATTAATTTTTACTTGGGAAATAAAAAACAGTTGCTTATTACTTGTAATTACAAAAAGTTACAATTTATTAAAAGTTAAATTAACTTGTTTTTTAGTTTGCTGCTTGAAAATAGTACACTTTTTAGATATTAGTACTATAATAATAGTTTGTTATAATTCAGTTTTTTTTTTTTAAAAAATATTTGAAAGCAGTTTTTATGCTTTATAATTTATAAATAATCTGTAGATTGTTGCACAAAGTTTACAAAAAAAGTAAAGCTTTAAGCAAATAAAGCTATATTGTACAAAAAATCTATAAATAAAAAAAAAAAAAAAAAAGTTAGGAATTTTTCTACAAAAAAATTGCTTATATATATATACAGAGCGGTTTAAAGCAGTAATAAGTGGGTCACTTATTTAGCTGTGTAGTAGGGCCACTTATTTATTTAAATGATCAATGCTAGTACTAACCAATTATAACTTATATTTAAAAAAAAAAAAAAATATGCAAGCTTTTTATAAAACGCTATTAGTAGCTTAAGTTTAAAAAAAACTATAATATATATATTTTTAACTATATAAAATGTTGCTTTATAAAAATTTTATATAATAAAATATTTAGCAAGCTTATTTTTTTTTTTATTTTAAATTATATTTAAAAGTATTTAGTTATAAACTTTAAATAAATGTTTAAAAATAAATATAATTATAATAATATATTAATTATAGTAAACCGGCTAAAAAAAAAAGTATAAATTATACTATATACTATATAAACAACTGTAAAAAATACTATGTAAATATATTATAAAAGTTTTTTTTAAATCTTTAAAATGTTAATTATAATAACTTTTAACAAAAAATTTTAATTTATATTTATTTTTATAAACAAATTATATAAAATTATAAAAGTTTAATATATTTTAATGTTTATAAAATATTATAAAATTATAAAATAAACCGAAATTATAAATAAATATTTAAATTAATAACTTCGATTTTATGTTAACTATTATTAAAATAATTAATTCAAATAAATTTTAGCTATAAATTATATATAAATATTGCTGCTTTATAAGTTTATTAAACTATTTTTTTATAAAGTTAAAATAAATTTTTTAATATTATTTTATTTTAATTAAAAAAATTATATAGCTTAAAAAAAACTAAAAAATTTATTAATAACTAAAAAAACATTATAACTTAAAGTTTAAAACAAAATATAAAAAATTATATAATTTATAAATTTTGCTAAAGAAAAATTAAAGTATATATAATATTATATAATTATATAAGCTAATAAAAAGCGTTAAAATTTCAATTTTAATATAAGCAATTATATATTTATATTAAAAAAACAGCAATTTTAAATAATTAATAAACTTTTAAATAAACTTAATTATTTAATAATATAGCAAATATATAAAATTTTGAAAAAAAAATAGTAATATATTTATATTGTAAGTTTTTTTATTTTAAAAAGTTACAAATTAATATTATATTAATTAATTGCAAAAATATTTCAACAATTTGTTAATAAATTAAAAAAGTAATAATTTTAAAAATGAAATATTTAAATTTAAAAGTAAAAAAAAATTTAAAATAAAAAAAATATATATAACATATTTATATTATTAAAAATTATAATACTAAGTTAATTAAAAAAGTTAAAATATTAATAATAAATAATATTATATTAAAAACTTTTAAAATAGCTTTATATTATTAAAAAAGTTTTATAATAATAATTTAAAAGTAATAGAATTATTGTTGCAGCTAAAAAATTAGCTATAAATAATTTAAAACAATATTATTAAAAAACTTTATAAAAATAACAATTTATTAGTTTTATAAAAAAAAAAAAAAGTATATAAAAAGTATGTTTAAAATATAATATTAATAAAAAGCAATAATATTAATGTATAAAAAAACTATGTTATAACTTAAAAAAAAAAGACTTAGCAATTAATAATATAATAAATACTTAAAGCAATTTTTTTTTTCACTAAAAAGCAATTAACTATAGTTTATATATTTAATTTTTATAACTTATAAATAAGCTATTTTTTTTTAAAAAAAAAATAGTTATAAATTAGTTAATACTAGTTTAATTATTTAAATAAATTAAATAGTTTTATTATATAACTAAATAAATAACTTTATTTATTACTGCTTTAAATTGCTTTATACATATATATATAAGTAATTTTTTTGCAAAAGAATTTCTAACTTTTTTTTTTTTCTTTTTATTTGTAGATTTTTTATACAATATAGTCTTATTTGCTTAAAGCTTTGCTTTTTTTATAAGCTTTATACAACAATTTTAATATTAATTTTTTAATATTATTAATTTTATAATTAAATAATATAGTTATAATTTTGTTAAATTTATTAATAAAAACTTATATATAATTATATTTATATTTATTTAATAGTATATTTTTTTTATTTATTATTATATATTTTTATATATTTTATAAAATAAATATAAAATATAATAATTTTAATATTTTATTTTTAATACTTTTATTATATTTATATTTATAATAATTATTAATATAATATTTAAAGTTTTTTTAAAAAAATAATTAATAATAATGTTATTAAAATATTTAAATTAATTTATTTTAGTTTTAATATATTATTAATATCGATTTATATATTTTTTATAATAAAATAGTTTAAAAAAAAATCTTTTTATTTATTATTGTTTTTAAAACTATAATTTTATTATTATATTTATTTATATTTTATATTATATTTTTTATTAAAATTAAATTTATTAAATTTATTTTTTATAATTTAAAAGTTTTTTTTTTATTAATTTAAAAAATAGTTATAAATTTTATAATTAATTTAAGTTTAATTAAAATAAATATTTATTTTTTTAGTTTTTTAGTTTTAATTATAAATAAATTAGTAGTTTTTTTTAAAAATATATTAATAATAATGTTATTTTTACTATAATAATATTAAAATATAATATTAAAATTGTTTAAAAAGTTTATATATTTAATTTATTTTATAAAAAACGCTTTTTTTATAAACTAGTAAATTAATATTTAATAGTTAATAATTATTTAAAACTTAATTTTTAATAGTTTAAAACAATAATATTTTAATGTTTATATTATTATTAATATTTTATAATTTTAAATAAAATAAATTTTTTTAAAAAATGTTATAATTTTAAAAAAATATTTTATAAATTTTTATTTTTTGTTTTATTGTTTTTATTAAATAATTTTATTTATAATATTTTAAAAAGTATTAATTTTTATTTATATAAATATATTTAGTTTAAAAAAAATAAATATAAATATAAAAATAATAAGCTTTTTTATTGTTTTAAAAACTTTTTATTATTTTAAACTAAGTTTTTATTTGCTGTTTTTTTTTAATAGCTATATAAAAAGTTTAAATATATTGTTTATATAATAAATAAATATTTTTATAAAATTATACAGTTTAAAAAAAAATCTAATAAAAGTTATAGTTTTTAAATTTTTAAATTTTTAATTAAAAATAGTTTTAGTTTTTTTTAAATCGATTTAAATGTTTTTATTAATTTTTAAAATTACTTTTAAATAATTTATAATAATTATTTTAAAATAAAACTTTTATATATTTTTTTAAAAGTTGGTTTTATAAAAACAATAAATTATTTTTTAATATTGTTTTTAATATTTTTAAGTTTTATTAAAATATATAAATATATTATTAATATAAATATTAATAAATTTATTTAAAAAATTATATAATTATATATTAATAAAGTTTTATTATTAA
>MU378476.1:0-21368 GCA_022495175.1 Hypoxylon argillaceum | reverse complement strand
TATTATTATATTATTATATTATTATATTATTATATTATTATATTATTATATTATTATATTATTATATTATTATATTATTATATTATTATATTATTGTATTATTATATTATAAACTTGTGATTTTACTTAGTACTTTGTGCTTTTATTTTTATTTTAAATAATAAAGTAATTTATGTAAATTAGTATGGTCTACTATGGGTAGTGCCTGTATTTGAGTCTATAAAAGTATGATGTAGTTTAAAAGGAGTAGACCTGCAAGGTTAGGTCAAGAGAGGAGACCTAAGGGCTCCTCTCACCTATCTAATCCACCGATGTGGGCTAGTCCTAAATAGGCCTAGTGCCAGAGACACGTACAGAGTGGTCTCAGAAAACCCATTCTTCAAAACCCCCATACCTGTCTATATCATAAATAATATTAAACAAAACTTAAAAGTTTATAATTTAATATAAATATATTAATAATTATATTTATATTTTAAAAATTAAGTTTTTTAAAATTTTAATATTTATATAATTTTATAATTATTTCTAAATTATGTTTAAAACTTAATATTTAAAATTAAATTTTAAAGCATTAAAATAGTTTTAATAAATTTTAAAAAATATTAATAAATTTAAATTCATTTTTAACGTTATAATAATATAAATTTATATTTTTTACTTTAATATTATTTAAATAAATAATTATATTAAATAAATTAAACAAAACGTTTTAGTAATATTTTTAAAGTTTATTTTATTTATAATAATTAATTATACTTTTATTATTATAGCTGAAAATATAAACTTTATATTGTTATAAAGCTAACAATAAGCTTAATTCTATTATTACTTCGTTATATATTTAATCTTTTTATTTTTTATAAGCTATATTATTTTAAAAAAATTTAAATTTTAATATATTTATTTTAAACTTAATTAAATATAAGTTTAATAGTTAGCAAATTTAAACTTAAATTATAATATATAATAATAATAATATATAATGTTTTATATATAAATAATTAATAATAAGAAAAAAATATATAAAAATTATTAAAATTATAATATAATATTTAATATAAATATAATTTATTATATTATTTATTTTATTAAAAAAATGTTAAAAAGCTATATTTTTAAAAAGATTTAAAAATATAGTAGCTTTAAACAAATGCTATAGCGTTTGTTAAAAGCTACTATAATGCTTTAGCTAAAAATTGAACTTAAAACTTTTAAATAAATCTTAAAGAGTTACTATTACATTACTAAAGTTTATTATTATTACATACTACGTTTTTCATTAGTATAAAGTTAGTTTTTTTAAATAAAAACTTAAAAAAAAAAGGACTTTTTATTAAATTTTAATTTTTATATTAAATTAATATTAAAAATAATATGTTAAATAAATAATTATATTATTATAATATTATTATAAAACTTGTTTTTTTTTTTAATTTGTAAATTATAATAATATTGATTATATTAAAATTTATATATTAGTAATATTAAAAAAATCAGCTTTTAAATATATTAATAATATATTAATAATTGAATATATATATATATATATTATAAATATTATTTTTAAAAAAAAATAATTTATAAATTTTAATTATTATAAATATATAATATAAAATATTGTTTTCATAACTTATTTACTGCTTTAATATATATTATAATTTTATAATATAATATTGTTATAATAGTAGGGTCTACTATGGGTAGTGCCTGTATTTGAGTCTGTAAAAGTATGATGTAGATTAGAAGGAGTAGACCTGCAAAGTCAGGTCAAGAGAGGAGACCTAAGGCCTCCTCTCACCTATCTAATCCACCGATGTGGGCTAGTCCTAAATAGGCCTAGTGCCAGAGATACGTACAGAGTGGTCCCAGAAGACCCATTCTTCAGAACCCCCATACCTGTCTGTATCATATAACATTTATATTTTTATATTAAATTTATATTTAAAATTACAATTTAAATTAATTAAATAATAAAAATACTTTATTTATTTTTATAATATAATATATTATAATATTATTATATTATATAAAATGTAAATATTATAAATTATGTTATAAATTATATAATATTTATTTGTTATATTTTTTTAAATTATAACTTTTATAAATTATTTTATTATATATAAAGTTTTTTATTTATTTAAATATATTATATATACAATAATAAATATAATTATTATTTTAAAATATATATTAATTAATATAATAATAATTCATTATTATATTACTAATTTGTTATTATTAACAAAAATAATTATATTTAAATTTTCTATTTATTTATAACTTTATATATTATATATATATATATATTAATTTATTATATATTAATATAAAATATAAATAATACAAACAGGTATAAAGGTCCTAAAAAATAAGTTTTTTAAAACCATTTTATATATATTTCTAGCACTAAGCTTATTTAAAACTAACTTATATTAGTAGATTAAATAAGTAAAAAAAGCCCTTAAGTTTTTTTTTTTGACTTAATTTTACAAGTTTATTTTTTTTAATTTATATTATATTTTTATAAATTTAAATATAAGTACTATTTATAATAAACTATATTAAATAATATAATAAATCTTATAATTAAACAACTTAATATTTTTAGTTTTTTTTTTTTTTATTAGCAAATAATATATTATTTATAACATATTGTTAAAAATATTTTGTTTAAATTAAATTTTTATTATTTAAACGTTTCAACTTCAGCGTATATATTGCAACAAAGTTTTTTACTTTTTTAAATAATATATACGTTTTTAATATTATATTATTTTGTTTAAATTAAATCTTTATTATTTAAATGTAATAACTAATCAAATTTAATAAACTTTTTGTTTTAAATAATTAATTATTATTAAAGTTTTTATAAATCGATATAAAAATTTTCGTATATTTTTACATTTTTATATATTAAAGCAGCTGTACTAACTTTTTTTAACTATATTTAGTTATAACTAATGTTTATAGTATTTTTAACTAATAGTTTTTTAAACATTAGTTTATTTTATATTTAAATAGTAATAATTATATTAAAATTTTATTATATATAATTAAATTTAGTTTTATTACTTTTTTTTTATTTTTTTTATATATTTCAAATCGTTATATATTTGCTTTATTAATTAAATAATTTTATATAGTTTATTAAATTAAATATATATTTGTTTAATTAATAGTTAGTAACTAAATATTTTTATAAAATTTATTTAATTTTTATATTTTATATTTTTAAAAAGTACTTTTGTTTTATTTTTTTGTTATATTAATATAGCTGCTTTATTATTTTATTTATTTTGTTATATTATTTTATTATATTTTGTTATATATATTAAGCAAAAATATAAAAAAGTATATTTACAAAAAAAAACAAAAGCTTTTTTATAGTCGAAAAGTTTTATTTACTTACTATTATTAAAAATTTTATATTAAAATTGATTAAATTTAATATAATAAAACTTTTGCAGCAGCTTAGTTTTTAATTATAACTAAAGTTTTATAGCAATATTACTTTAATGTTTTAAAAATTTCAAAAGTTTTAGCTTTTATATATATAGCTATATATAAAGCAAAATTTACAAACTATAAACAATATATTATTTAATACTAAAGTAAACAAAAATACAAACATTAAAATAAAAACAATACTTTAGAAATTTAGTAATAACTGCTATATTTAAAAATACTTTTAAAATAAATTTAATAACTAAAAAAAAAAAAACTACAAAATAAATAAAATATTTAATATAATATATAAGTTTATAACAAATAAAAAAAATATTTTTATTTTATAAAACATAATAAATATAGTTGTAAATAATATATAAGCAATAATAATAAAACTTATAATTTAATAACAAATAATTATAAATTTTATAAAAACTGTTGCAACAATAACTAAACTAGTTTTTAAAGTATTAATATTAGCTATAAATTATAACAGTTTTATTAATTGTTTTAACTATATTTATAATAGTGCTGCTATTTTGTATATATTATTTGTAACTATATAGTTTTTATTTTTGTTTATAAACAAGTTTTATAAAAAAACAAACTTTTTGTTATAAAAAATGCTTTAAAATATAAAATATATTTTATTATTAATTTTTGTTTTAAAAACAAATATAAAAAAACTTGCAGTTTTACAAGTATTAAAAAAACACTTTTTTAAAGCTTTATTAATATTAATAACAAAGTTTGTTAAATTAATAATAGCTACTATAAATATATTTATATAATATATATTTATAATATTAAATAATATATTTTTTTTAATTATAGCTATTTTATTTGTTTAATTTAATGTTAAGTTATAACTGTTTATAAAAAAGTTATTTAATAAACTATATAATAATATTTTATATAATAGTTTGTTATAATATTTTATTATATATTAATATTAATTATAGTTTTTAATTTATAGTTGTAGTTGCTAACAGTATTAAATATTTAAATATTAGCGCTAGTTGTTTAAAGCTTTTAGTTTTAAAAAAAATTTTAATAACTATAATAAAAACGATAATAACAACGATAATTTATTAAGCTGCAACTTTAGCAGTAGTAAAAATAATATATTATTTTTTTTGTTTATATAACTTTTTAGCTTTGCTAAAAAAATACTAATTTTATAGCTTAATAAACAAAATAATACTTTTAATTTTGCTAATACTAATTTTCGATATTAATATCGTTTTAAATAAATAAATATTAATTAATTTAAATTTAACTGTAAAAATTATAACAATATTAATATAATTATTAACAGTAATAAGCTAATTTTTACTAATATATATTGTTTTATTAAACAATTTAACTTTTTTATAAAAAATTTAAAATTAGTTAAAAAAAATACTTATTAAATTTTAGCTTTATAATAAACTTTTTTAATTAAATTAGCAATTTTATAATAAATTACTAAATTAACTATAAAAATTAAAATAAATTTTTAAGCTTAAAAGTTAAATATATTACTAAAAAAATTAACTGATTGATTTTTAATATAGCTTGTAATAGCAACTAAAAAGTTCAATCAAAATATTTTTACGTTATAAAATATATTATATAATAAAGTAGCAATAATATATTTTATTTAAAAAAAACTATAATATATTAAAATAATAAAAACTTTTAATAAAAGTAACAATAATTAGTATAAAGTTATAATAGCTATTTATATATATATAAATTTAAATATTAAAAACTATTTATACTTTTTTAAAAATAATAGTATATTAACAAAATATATATTATATGTTACTAAAACAAAGCTTTTAATTATAACAGCAGCTGTTTAAAAGTTTTTTTTTTATTAATATAGTTATTAAAAAAACAAACGGAACAATAAAAACTGTATATTTTTTTAGCTGTAATATAAAAATAATAAACTTTTATAAAAAAAAAAAAGTTTTAAATACAAAAGTAATTGTAATAAATACTAAAATAAATATTAAAAAAAAAAAAAAAAAAAATTAAGCTTATATAATGTAAAAAAAAAAAAAAGCTTTAACTTTTTTGTTAAATTTTTCGTTTTTAAACTTAAGTTTAAATAACAAAGCTTTTATTATAATTAATTATAATATTATATATAAATATTATAATAAAATTTTTAACTCGATTAAAAAGTATAATTAACATATATAAAAATATGCTAAAAAGATTTTTGAGTAAATTATATATATATTATTTATATATATAACTATATATATATATAAACAGTATTATATACTGTTTTTAATAAAAAATAACTTATTTTGTTATTTAAAAATCTGTATTAAATAACTAAACTTTTTGCTTATTTTAAATGCTGTTTTTTTTGCATTTAATTATAACTTTAAAAATATAGCTAATTTAAAAAATAAATTTATTATTTTTAAACTGTAATAAACTTTTTTATATTTTTATAAACTTAAAATAGTATATTAAACTATTAATAATATGTTTTAATATTTTATAGTTACTGCTAAAAAAAAATCTAACAAAAATAATTGTACAATTTATTTAAATATAAAAATAAGCTGTACTTTTATTATTAAAAAGCTGCTTAGTTAATTTGAACATACTATTAAAATAAAAAATAACAAACTTAAAAATATAAATAAAAAAAAAATATATTATATAAAATAAACTAAGTTTAAATTTTATTTGTTAAAATATAATAAGTACAAATTTTTAAAACTAATAAAATTTAAAAAGTTGAACTAAGTGTTAAATTATAATATTAAATTAACTTTTTTGTTTAAAAATAAATTTTTAAACTTTTGTAACATTAAAATTAACTATTAAATTAATACAGTAATTTTTATTAATATATTTAATTTCGAAATTTTTTTTTAAATATATTTGCAAATATATCTATATATATAAAAAGTTATTTTAATATAAAAAATATTGCTTATACTAAGTTTGTTGATATAAGTACTTATAGTTTATAAATTTTTACTATTAAATAAAAATTTTATATTTAAATTAGTTTAAAAAAATAATATAGCAGTATTAATTAGTTTTACTATATTTAAATCAATAATATTTGTTAATTTATTGTTAAAAATTAAAACTATTTTTAAAAAAATATAAGTTAATACAATTTAAAAATAATAATATATAAATAAAAGTATTAAAAATATATAAAAAAAATGTTTTAAAGCTGTAATAGTAGCTATAAAATTAGCAACAATTAAAATTGCTATATTTTAAATATTTATTAGTTAAAAATTAATTTTAGTTATAATTAATATAAAAAATATAAATATAAATGCTATTAAAACAAATATTTATATTTTAAACGATTTTAAGCTGTTTAATATTTATTATATAAATTAGTTATTAATTATAACTTTTACTATTATAGCTATAGTATTAAATATATATTTAATTAACTTTAATATTACAGCTGATTTTTATGTTATATTAAATATCAAAAATATATTAATATTAATTAATATATTAAAACAATATAAGATTTTTTTTATAAGTTTTATTAGCAATATAGTTTACAATGTAATATAAACTGTAACAAATAAATAATTTTTAAATATATTTTTTTCGCTAAAAAAAATTGAAATAAAAAAACTTAAGTTTAAAATTTTAAAAGTAACTTTTATTTTAAAAATCAAAAAGTTTTTTAAAAAAAAAAAAGTTAAAACTTTAAATAAACAATTTATTTATATAAGTAGCAACGTTATAGCTAAAAAAATTTTGTAGCTACTAAAAAATATATTTAAAATTTAAAAAAACTAAAATATTATTAATATTTTAAAAAAAAACTAAATATAAATTTTATTAATAAATAACTAATAAAATATAAAACTAAACTTTTATATATATTTTTTTAATATTTAAAATTAAAAAACAATAAATATTATATTTAACTAACTTTATAAATAAAGTTGTATAAAATAAATAAACAAACTATTTTTTTTTATTTTTTTTATTTTTATAATTTAAATATAAAAAAAAAAAAAAGTTTATTTTTATTTGATTATTAATTTGCAAACTTTAAATAAAGTTGTAATATTTAATAATTACTTTTTATTTTTACAGTTTAAAATTATTTTATTAATTTGAAATAAAAAATATATTATAGTAATTAATACTATATTGTTTTTTTATTAATTTAAAGTTTATTTAAAATATTGCAACAGATTTACTATAGTTAATTTTAAAAAATTAAAATAGTTTATTATAGCTTTAATAAATTTTCGAAATTTTTCTGTTTATATTTAAAAATTTATAAATAAATTATTATAACTATATTAAAACTTTTGTTACATTTTTATTAATAATATTATAATTTTTTTAATTATTAAAGCTAAATATTTATAACATTTACAAAACATATTTATACTGTTTTAAAAAAAAAAGATTTTATTATTATTTAAAAAATTATTTATTATATACTTTTTTATAAAACTTTTAAACTTTTAAATAAATATTTTTAATATATTTACAACTAAAAAAAAGTTAATTACTTTTTAAAACTTTAAATTTTTAAATTAGTTAAAAATTTTAAAATAATATTTAAACAGTAGTAAATTTTTATATGTTTTGCTTTTTTATTACATTTAGTATATAAAGCTATTATAAAAAAAAAAAATTAAACTGTTAAACTAAAAGTATTAAATAAATAAAGTTGTAAATAATAATTTTAGCAAATATTAAGTATATTATAAATCGACATTTTTTAAACTTATAAAAACAAAGTTAAAATTTTTTAAAGCGATATAAATGTTAATTTGTAACAATATAATGTTGTATTATTATAACTTAGCTAAAACTTTGTTTATATAAATAAATGCTTTTTTTAAACAAAAGTTTAATATAATAATATTTTATTTAAAAAATAAATATATATAAAAGCTTAATTTGATTATATTTAATATTTAAATATTTTTAGTTATATTTTTTAGTTGTTTTATATTTTAGCTAAAAATATATTATAATTTTTTAAAAATAGAAATAGTTTATGTTGTATAAATATATAAATATTTAAAAACTATAATAAAAGTATTATATAACTTAATAATTATATTTATAAACTACTATATTATTAAAAGTATTTTAAACTAAACTAGTTTAAATATAAACTTAATAAATTATATTAATAAGTATTTAATAAATATATCGATTTATTTGTTACAATATAAATTATAAATATATTATTTATTTAAATATTTTAACTTTGTTTTTAATATATTAAACTAGTTATAAAACTTTATTAATTTAGTAAATACTGAAAATAAAGTTTAACAATTTATTAAAAACTTAGTTTTTAATTAAATATAGTTTATAATATTAAAAGTAATTATAAACAAAAAAATTAAGTTTAAATTTATAACTAATTATAACAAAGATTTTAAATATTATAAAATTTTAAAAACTATTTGTAAAAATAATAAAAACGTTGCAAATTTTTTACGTTTTAGTTACTTGTTTGCTATAATTAATAAGCTACTATATAATATAAATTGTAAAAAAAAACATAAACTATATATTTTAAAAAAATAAGTTAATAAGTTTTTAAATATAATATATAATAATAAATATTATTTTAAACATAAATATATAATAATAAAATTTAAACTATATATAATTATATTTAAAATAAAACAAGTTTAAATATATTTAAAATTTTATAATAAATATAAAATATATAATATAAATAAAAAAAAACTTTTAAAAAACTATTAACTTATTTAACTAAAAAATATAAAACTAATAAAAACTATTGCTATAAACTTTATTATAAAATTATTTAAAGTTTTAGTAATTGCTACTTTATAGTATTTAAATAAATTTTTAAACTATAATATATTAATATTTATAACTTATATTATATTTAAATATATACTTTTTATTTTTAAATACAGTATATATATTGCTATATATTAAACTATAATATTAATTAAGCAGTTTTTGTTAACTGATTAAAAAGTGTTTAGTAATATTATTTCTGATTATAATTAAAAATTTATATCGTAGTTTTAAAAAAAATTGTAAAAAGATTTTAAAGCAAAATTATTTATAACTATAATATACTATTTTTAAAATAATAGCTTGTTAAAAAAAAAAAACTAAACTATAAAAATAGCTATTTAATATTATATATTTATATACTTTAAAAAAAATTAAATAAATATACTGTTTATATTGCAATAAAATTTAAATAGTATATATTTTAACTTAATTAAGTCGTTTATATATAAACAGTTATTTAGTTTTTAACTTTTAAAACTAAACGATATTTTAATTTAAATAAATTAAAAAAACAATATAGTTAAAAATATCTATTTTATAAAACAACATTTTTATAAAAATATAAAGCTAGCTATAAATTTTATAATAATACAAATAAAACAATATTATAATAATAAATATAAATTAATAAAATTTAAAGTTAGCAATAAAATTTACTTAAAGTTTTATAATAGCTATTATTTATTTAGCAGACTTTTTTAGAAATATTTATAGTAGTAAGCCAAACTGTAAAAAATTAAACGAAAAATTAGTCGATTAGTATATAAATTAAACTTTTTAAAAACTTTTGATATATATTTAGTTATTTTTATTGTATACTTATTATTTAGTATAAAAGAAAAAAACCTATTTTATTATAAAATTTTTGTGTTAAAGCTTATTTATAACAAATAAAACTTTAACAAAAAAAGTAATTTATTTAAAATTAAAATTATTTTAAAAAGTTGTATAAATAGATTTAAAAATAAGTTTGACTATTTAATTAAATAAAAAAGTTATAAATATAAAAATAACTAGTAACAATTAAAATAACAACTTTATAATATTAAAGCATTAATTAAAAAATATTAAACTTAAAAAAAAAAACGTTTAATTTTTCAAATCAAAAAAGCTTAAAAAACTTAAAAACATTTAAAAAAGCAAAATTAATAAATATTATATATAGTTGTTAAAAACAACGATCTTTTTTTTATATAGCAGCATTTAATATAAACAAATATAAAAGTTTTAAAAAATAAGTTTTTTAAAACTATTTTGTATATATTTTTAGTATTAAGTTTATTTAAAACTAGTTTATATTAATAAATTAAATAAATAAAAAAAGCTTTTAAGTTTTTTTTTTTAACTTGATTTTATAAGTTTATTTTTTTTAATTTATATTATATTTTTATAAATTCAAATATAAGTACTACTTATAATAAACTATACTAATAAACAATAATTTTTAAAAAATTAATATATTATAATTTATATTATTATTATATTATAATTTATTATTATTTATATAATTTTATTTATAGTAATTTTAAATAAATAATATAAATTTAATATTATTTAAAATTTATAATTAATTTAAAATAATAGTTTGAAGTTTTAATTTTTAACTTTTAAATTTTTTTTTAATTTTATATATGTTATATATTATTATATATTTAAATAAGAAATAATTAACAATAGTAATAAATATAAAAAATATATAATAAAAATCTACTTTTATTTTTGATTATTATTTTTATTATTTTCGTTTTTTTTGCTATTTATTTTTTCGTTTTTTTTATATTGTTATTGTAAAACTTATAAGTTTTTAATATTTCAACTTTTTAACAAAGTTAAATATTTAACTGTTTTTAATTGAAGTAAGTTTTTATTTTTAATAATAATATTATTAAAAATAAAAACAGTTTATTTAATAAAAGCCGAAATAACTGAAATAGCTAAATAACGCTTTGTTAAAATATTCAATATAAAAACGCGTAAATTATTAGTTTTTTACTATAATAAAACATTAGTTTATAAATAAATCAGTTAATATTTTTATAATAAATATAAATTAACTTATTGTTTTCAAAAATCGACTTTCATTTAAATATAAAATAACTTCTTTAATATTTTAACTATTATTTAAAAATATATAAATATTGTAGTTACTATTTAGTTAAATATTGTTTAAATTTATATTTATATTTAAATTATCGTTGTTTTTTTTTTTCGTTTTTTAAACTAAAAATCAATTAATTAATTTATTTTAATAAATAAATAAAAAAATAATTTAATAATATTAAGTTTAATATTATTATAATAAAAAAACAAGCTAAATTGTTTAAAATAATTAAGTTTAAGTATAAAGTTTAATATAACTACTAATAAATTAACTTTATATTTATTTAGTGATTTTAATATATTTATGTTTTGTAAAAAATAAATATTTAATTTATAATAGCTTTAATTAATAGTTTTAATAAATTTAGTTAAAACTAAAAACTAAATTAATAAAAATATTAATATATAATTAAATTTTAATTAATTAATAAAATAATTTATTAATAAGTTTTTTAATCAAAATTTAGTTTGAAATTTGTTAATTTTAAGTTTTAAATCTTTTTAAACTTTATAAATAAATAAAATACTATGTAATGCTGTAATATAGTATTTTCTTTATAAATAAACCAATAGTTTAACAAAAATTTCGAATATTTCTTTTTAATTTTGTTAATATTTGCTACTTTAAAAAGTTTAAAAATAGCTTTTTAAACTTTTTATTAATAGTATTTCGATTTATATAACTTAAAAGCTTTTTAAGTTTAATAAATATAAAAAATATTTAATAAATTAAATTTTAACATATAAATAAATTTATTAATTAAATTAATAAAAATAAAAATAAAAATAACTATTAAATATAACATATTAAATAAAATAACTTTTTTTTATAAGTTATTAATAAAATACTGTTAGTTTTAGCTTTATTTATTCTTTTAATAAAGCTTTTTTAAATATTAGTTATATTTTTTATTAGAACAGCAATTTGTTAAATACAGCTTATTAAATTTATAAATTAAATTAATAAATAAATAAATAATAAATAAATAAATAAATAAATAAATAAATAAATAAATAAATAAATAAATAAATAAATAAATAAATAAATAAATAAATAAATAAATAAATAATATTAATTTGTTTTGTTTTTATTTTTAATTTTAAAAATTGAATTATTGTTTAAATTAACTAAATCGTTATTTATATAATTAAATATAAATTCGTTGACTTTTTTGTTAAATATATAATGAAATAATATATTTTAAACTATAAAATTTAATATATAAACAATATATTATATATTGTAATTAAAGTTTTTATTTAATAATTTATAACGGTTTATAAACGCTGTATTATTAATAATATTATT
Organism: Hypoxylon argillaceum; assembly: GCA_022495175.1. Classification (NCBI taxonomy): domain Eukaryota; kingdom Fungi; phylum Ascomycota; class Sordariomycetes; order Xylariales; family Hypoxylaceae; genus Hypoxylon; species Hypoxylon argillaceum. The sequence continues at coordinate 8,701 of MU378476.1, read as the reverse complement.
TCGAGTAATATTATATAATATAATAAAGTTAATTAAATAAAAGTAAAAATTAAATAAAACTAAATAATATATAACATACTTAAATATATTATTTGAAATAATATTTAAATAATTGTTTAAAATATTGTTGAATTTTTCGTAAATATAATTAATTATATAGTATATAGTTAAGTTTTAAAACTTTATTAATTTATAACTTAAATTAAATTTAAAATCAATATAAAAAATAATAACTTTCATAAACGAAGTTTTTGAAAATTTAAAAAACTATATATTAAATATTATAAAAAATTTTCTAGAAGTATTAATATAAAATGTTAAACTACTTTTAAATATATTTAAAGCGTTATTAAAAATAGTTTTTAAAATAAATTTAATTTTCCATTTATTAATAATAAATAAATCTTTATAAATAAACATTAATAATTTAACTGTATATAAATAATAATAATACTAAATAAATAAATAAATAAATAAATAAATAAATAAATAAATAAATAAATAAATAAATAAATAAATAAAATGAAACTTACTTGTTATAATATTATAAAAAGTTTTGATATAAAATAGAATTTCAAATTGAAAAAAAAAGTTATTTTTAATAATAAAAGTAAAAATTTTATTATAAGCTTTAAATTCAGTAAAAACAACAAAGTTGATTGTAAAAGTACAAAAGCATTTTTAAGTAGTTAAATCAAAAATTAAAAAAGAACTAGTTGCAATAAAAAAATTTTTAATATAAATAGTTAATAATAATAAATAATATAATAAATTAAAAATAAATAAATAAAAGTAAACTAAATAAAATAAAATAAAACGTACTTTTTTGTTTGCTTTATAATTTAAATTTAGCATTATAAGCAGTAAAAAGGTATTTTTAAATATAATACTGTTGAAAGTTTGAACTTTAAAAGCTAATAACTTTTATAGTTATTATATATTTACACTTATAAATATAAATTAATAAATAAATTAATAAAAATAAATGAACTAATAAAAAAATTAAACTTACAAAGTATAAAAAACAACTATTTTTCTAAGTGTAAAAAGATTAATTAATAAAAGACATTTTGTAAATAAACTTTTTCTAAAAATATAAATCTCGGTTTTAATATTTTTTAATTCGAAGTTTTGTTGATTTTTTTTAATAGTAAAATAAATAAAATTAACTTTAGAAATATTAGCTTTAGAATTAGTTAGTTCTGAATTATTAAATTTAAAAATAACTGATTTAGAAAATATTATACGTTAATATTCGTAAAAGATAGGGCTATTAATTAAATGACTCAATTATATATAGAAATCTAAGTATAAAAAAGAAAAAAAAAACAGAAAATTTAGCTAGTATAAAGTAATAGAAATAAATAGTATGTAAGCTGCTTAAAGCAGTAAACTTTAACAATAAATAGGTTTTTTTTAAAAAAAATAAAAAAATTACAGTATATAGTTAAAATAATTTTATAATTTGTACTAGCTACTATATTATAACTACTTTTTTTTTAAGAAAAAAATAAGCTTATATATAAATAATAATTAAATTAAGTAGTTTTTAATAAAAAAAAAGATTATTTTAAATATTTATTTATAAGTTTTATTTTAAACTTTTTATTTATTGCATTATTTTATAAGTTTTTTTATATTTAATTGTTAAATAATAGTTTATTAAAGCTTATTTTATATAAATTAAATTTTATACATTTTTTTTTATATAGCTGTTTAATATTTTTTTAATAGCTTTATTATTATTAAAATATATTTTTATAAATTTATTTTTTATTTTTGTTTTAAGTTATTTTCTCAAATATATTAAAGATTTTATTATATTTGAATATTTTTAATAAAATTAATATAAAAACAATGCAATATTTTTAAAATTTTTAATTAAATATTATTTATTATTAATATTTTAGTTTTATTATATAACTTAATATTAAAACTTTTTATAATATAATTATAAAGTTTAAATTTTTTTAATAATAAATTTTTTTTTTTTTAAATTTAATTTATTTTTTAATAAAGTTTTTTAACGTTTATTTAAATAATAAATTATAAAAATATTTTTATAGTTTATTTGTATAATATTTATTAATTGCTTTTTAAAAATTTAAAAATTTTAATATATATATATTTTTTTTATATATTAAAATTTTAAAAAGTTGTTAAATTATTAAATAGTTTAATTTATTAAAAAGTTTATTTATAATTTATAATTGCTGCTTTTTTAAAATAAATATATATAGTATAATTTATTATAAATAGTATTTATATTTAAGTTTATAAAAATATAATATAAATTAAAAAAAATAAGCTTGCAAAATTAAGTAAAAAAAAAAACTTAAAAGCTTTTTTTATTTATTTAATTTATTAATATAAAGTAATTTTAAATAAACTTAATATTAAAAATATATATAAAGTAGCTTTAAAAAATTTATTTTTTAAAACTTTTATATTTATTTATATTAAATATTATTATATAAAAAAAAAATCAGTTATAATTACTAACTTGTTAATTAAGCTTTAAATTTATAAATTAAATAAAAAAGCTTATATAAAAAACTTAGTTACAAAAATTTTATTTGTAGTTAATTTTTTTTTTTTTTACTTTAATATTAATATATATACTTAAAATATTTTATATACTGCTACAAATATATTTAATATAACAAAATCGTTGTTTTTAATAATTATATATAATATTTATTAATTTTATTTTTTTAAACATTTTTAAGTTTTTTAAGCTTTTTCGATTTAAAAAACTAAATATTTTTTTTTTTAAATTTAATATTTTTTAATTAATATTTTAATGTTATAAAGTTATTATTTTAATTATTATTAGTTATTTTTATATTTATAGCTTTTTTATTTAATTAAATAGTTAAATTTATTTTTAAATTTATTTATTTAACTTTTTAAAATAATTTTAATTTTAAATAAATTATTTTTTTTGTTAAAATTTTATTTGTTATAAATAAATTTTAATATAAAAATTTTATAATAAAATAAGTTTTTTTTTTTATATTAAATTGCTGCTTTTTTAACATAAATATATATAATATAGTTTATTATAAATAGTATTTATATTTAAGTTTATAAAAATATAATATAAATTAAAAAAAGTAAACTTATAAAATTAAGTCAAAAAAAAAACTAAAAAGCTTTTTTTATTTATTTAATTTATTGATATAAAATAATTTTAAATAAGTTTAATATTAAAAATATATATAAAATAGTTTTAAAAAATTTATTTTTTAAAACTTTTATATTTATTTATATTAAATATTGTTATATAAAAAAAAATTCAGTTATAGCTGCTAGTTTATTAATTAAGTTTTAAACTGATAAATTAAATTAAAAAGCTTATACAAAAAGCTTGATTGTAAAAATTCTATCTGCAGTTAATTCTTTTTTTTTTATTTTAATATTAATATATATATTTAAAATACTTTATATACTGCTACAAATATATCTAATATAACAAAATTGTTGTTTTTAACCATTATATATAATATTTATTAATTTTGTTTTTTTAAACAATTTTAAGTTTTTTCAATTTAAAAAACTAAATATTTTTTTTTTAAATTTAATATTTTTTAATTAATATTTTAATGTTACAAAGTTATTATTTTAATTGTTATTAGTTATTTTTATATTCATAACTTTTTTATTTAATTAAATAATTAGATTTATTTTTAAATTTATTTATTTAACTTTTTAAAATAATTTTCATTTTAAATAAATTACTTTTTTTGTTAAAATTTTATTTGTTATAAATAAGTTTTAATATAAAACTTTTATAATAAAATAAGTTTTTTTCTTTTATATTAAGCAACAAATATACAATAAAACTAATTAAATATATATTAAAAGTTTTTAAAAAGTTTAATTTATATATTAATTAATTAACTTTTTATTTAATTTTTTATAATTTAGTTTATTGTTATAAATATTTTCAAAAAAGTTTTTTAAATAAATAATAGCTATTATAAAACTATAAATAAACTTTACTATTAATTTTAAACTTTATTAATTTATATTTGTTATTATAATATTGTTTTATTTATATTATTATAAAATTTATAACTAACTATTAAACTTTAAAGCTTAGCTTTAGAAATAATTATTAAAAGTTAAAAAATAGTATATATTAATAGTTATTATATATACTTAAGTTTAAAAATAGCTTAAAAAAACAATTATATAAATAAATTTAATAATGCAAAATTTAAATTAATTTTTTTATAATTAAACAGTTATTTAAATAAATATAAACTTTTTTAATTTTTTTTATACTTTAGTTACAATTTAGTTATAAATATTACTATTAACACTTTTTTTAACTAGTTATACAAATATAAAACTTATAAAAACAATAAAAATAAACAAATATAAAAATTAAACATTTTTTTTAACGCTGTTTTATTAATTAATATATATATATATATTATTATATTATTTATTTAATATATTTATATTTTAACTAATTAAATATAGCAGTTACATTTAAAAGCAGTTTTACTTTTTTTAAACATTGTTAATTTTTATTTTTAATTAACTATTAACTTTTTAATATAAACTTTATATAATTATTAATAATTATAATAATATTTTTAATTTTACTTTTTTATAAAAAATATATAAATTTTAATAAAAGTTTATTTTATTTTTAAACTGAAATAATTATATTAAAACTTAAAACTTTAAAACTTAAAACTTAAAATTTATTAAAACTTACCAAAAAAAAAATTAAACTAATTAAAACAAATAAATACTTTTTTTTAACTATTAATTAATTTTACAAATTTAATTAAAAGTTTTATAAAAAACAATAACTTTTAAAACATTAAAAAGTTTAAAATTTTTAAAAAAATAAAGTTCTAAATAAATAGTTAATAATAAATTTTTTTTTTATTAGTTAATAAATATACTTTAAACAATTAACTATTTAATATAAAAAATAATAAAAAAACTTAGTTTTAACTTATTTTTTTACTAATTAAATCAATATATTAATTAACTTTTTTAATATTAAAAAAATTTAAAAAATTAATATATTTAATATATAAATAATTTGTTTTAATTTTTTAATTAGTATAATAATATATTATTTATATATTTTTTTTTTTACTTAATTATAACAGTAGTATGGTCTACTATGGGTAGTGCCTATATTTGAGTCTGTAAAAGTATGATGTAGATTAGAAGGAGTAGACCTGTAAGGTCAGGTCAAGAGAGGAGACCTAAGGGCTCCTCTCACCTATCTAATCCACCGATGTGGGCTAGTCCTAAATAGGCCTAGTGCTAGAGATACGTACAGAGTGGTCCCAGAAGACCCATTTTTCAGGACCCCCATACCTGTCTGTATCAAACAGTAAATTTATATTATATAATAATATTTATATTATTATAAAAAAATAATAATTAAGTTTTAAAATATAACTTTTAATTTTATAAAAAAATTATATACTTATACAAAATTTTTTGCAGCTTTATTTATTGCAATAAATTTATTTTTAATTAAATATTTTATAATAATATTTTGTACTTTTAAATATTATAATATAAAATTGCTACTAATAAAAATTATATATTTTATAATAAATTTATTAATTTTTAAATTTAATAATAGTATAATATTTATTGCAGTAAATAAACTAATTTTATTATATTTATAATAAAAGTAATTTTTTTTTAATACTTTATACTATAAACTTATATTTAAGTTTTTTTTTAAATATTTTGCTAACTTTTTTATATCAATTAAATATTTTAATAATAAGTTATTTATAAATTATATTTATATTAAAACAATATAACTAATATTAAACTTTAAAATCTATATAAAAAATTTAATTTTTTTAATAAAAATATATATTTATATATATATTTTTTTAAAAGCAAAATCTTTTTTTTTTTTTATTATATATATATATTTTTTTTATTTTTATAAAAATAATATATTTATACAATATTACTATTTCAAATAATTTTAATATTTTTTAAATATATTAAAATTAATTAAAATATATATTATTTATAAAACTATTTTTAATAATTTTTATACTTAAAAACTAGTTTATATATTTAAAATTAGTTATAAAAACTTATTTTTTGATTTATATTGTTATATTTTTTAAATAATTAAAATTAAAACTATACAATAAAAAATTATTTATATAAAAAATTACAGCTTTATTAATATTATAATTTATATAAACTATATTATTTAAAATTAAAAAAATAAATTTTACTTTTGTTATAATTTTTTTAGTTTTTATTTATTATTTATAACTTAATTATTTAAAACTATATAAAAAAAACAAAAGCTTAATAATATAATTTATTATTTATTAATATTTAGCTTTTTTATTTTAAAACGTTTTAAAATATTTTAATAACATTTTAAATTTTTTTATATAAATTTTTTTATATAAATTTTTATTAAAATAAATTAAAATAAAATTTAGTTAAATAATATATTATTATTTTGTTGTAGCTAGTACTATTAAAATTTTTTATATAATAACTTTAATTATAAAAACTAAAGTTTTGTTATAATCGATTTTTTTTTTAAAAAAAAAACTTTTAATATAAATTTTTGTTTTATATTTATTTAATTTTTTTATAAATAAATATTTTTTTTTATTACTTATATAATATTTATTAAATTATTAAATAGTTTTATTTTATTGCATTTTATAAATTTAAATATATTTTTATTTAAATAATTATATATTTTTGCAAAAATAGCTTTAAATTATTTATTTTGTTTAAAACTTTCAAATGTTTTTTTTTAAAATAAATTTATTTAAAATAAAAATTGTAACTAAAAATATATTTAATAAAATTTAAAAATAATTTAAATGTAACTTTTTTTAAATATTATATATTTTTTTAAAAATTAATTTAAATTTTTTTATAGCTTTTTATATTTTGTTAATTTAAAAGCTTTTATAATTTTTTATTAAATTAAAATTATTTAAAAAGTTTAAATTAATAAATTTTTTAATAAATTTTTTTTTTTTAAATTAAAACTAATTATTATATATATAATTTATTTATATATTTATTTAATACTTTTTACTTTTATATATTAATTAATAAAATAATTATAAGTTAATTATATTAAAGTTTATTATATAAACAGTTTTTATTTTTTATACTTTTTTTTATAATAAAGCAGCTATAGTTTATTTAATAACATTTAGTTTTATTTTAATTATTTATTTTTTTGTTTAAAATATTTTTATTTATTTTATTATTATTTTTGTTATAAATATTAGTTTTGTTTTTTTTATAGTTATATTTATAAAAATATTACTAAACTTTTTATAATAACAATTTAACAATGTTTTTTAAATTTTAAATTTTATTTAAATTGTTTATATTATTATAAAATATAATATATAATATATAAAACATTTTATTATTATTTGTAAGTTATATTATATAGTTGTTAAACTTTTTATAGTTTAAAAATACAACGTTTATATTATAAACATTTATTTTTTTTAATATAATTTTTATTAAAACATTAATAAATATAATATAACAAATATTAATAATATAAAAATTATTTATATATAATATATAGTTTTTTTTAAATTTTATAATATTATAAAATATTTTATATAAAATTTAATTTTTAATTATAAATAAACTAATTTAATTAATTATATAAACTATAGTTTATATATTTTATAATTAAAAATATATAAACAGTTTAATTTAAATAAATAAAGCTTTTATTTTATTTTATATAAAATTAATTAATTATTTTATAATATTGTTTTAATATTAATTTATAAATATTAAATTAATTATTATAATATTTTTTTAAAACAAAAGTTTTTAAATTAATTTATATTAAATCTTTTGCTATTATTTATTTATATAAATTTAATTTTTTTAATATATATATTTTTTAGTTAAAAAATTAATTTATTTAATTAATAATTAATATTTTTTAAATATTTTTTATTAATTTTTAAACTTTATTTTTAATTTTATAAAATAAAAAACTTTTATATTAATTTATATTATTAATAATAAAACTAAAATATTTATAGCTTAAAATAAAAACAAGCTTTAGTTTTTTTAAATTTATTTAAATTATTTTATTTAAATAATTTATTTTTTTAATAAGTTTTTTTAAAATAATTTTTTATACTTTTGTTTAATTATAAATAATACAAAAAAAAAATTCTATTTTTTTAAGTTTAATATTTATATTTATAATTTATTTAATTATTTAAATTAATTATTTTATATTAAAATAATATAGCTTTTAATATTAAAAAATAAAGTTATTTTTTAGTTTAATAATTATATATAAATAACTATTTATTATTATTTTTAACAATAATTTTTTTAAATTTTTAATATTTAATATATTTAGCTTATATTTTTATTATTAATTTATTATAAACTATATTATAAATAAACAAATAATAAAAAGTTTTTTTTTGCTATAAATTTAAAAAAAAAGCTTTTTTTTTTTAATATTTAAATTAATTATAATTTTAAATTTATAATTTTGTAAAACTTTTTTATTTATATAACTTTTTTTAAAATAAAATTTTTTATTAAAACAAATGTTTAAAAAAAACATTAAATATAAAAAAATATAACAAATTAATATTTTATATTTATTTTTTTTAAACATTTTAAATTATTTAAAAATTATATTTATTTTATAAATTAA
>MU378475.1:0-21486 GCA_022495175.1 Hypoxylon argillaceum | reverse complement strand
AAATATAATATATTTAATTATATTTATTTATAAAATAATTTATATTTATTTAAAGTTTATTTTTTATAAATAAATATTAATAATAAAATTTTATTACTAGCTTTTTATTTAAAAAAACATTATTAATAAAAATAAAAAATCGGTTATTTTTATATTTTATTTATTATTATTTAAAAACATTAAATTTAACATTATATTTTTTTTGTAATTTTTTTTTTAAATAATATTTTTTGAAATAAATATATTATAAATAATAGTTTTTAAAATAAATATATATAAAATAATAAATTTTTAATTATTTGTTTTAAAGTTTAAATTAGTTGAAATAGTTTTATTTTAAATAGTTTTTTTAAAAATAATAATAAATAAAATATTTTTTATTAAAATAAATTAATTAAAAATAGTTTTATTATTAACATTATTTATATAAATATAATTTTTTTAAATAAATAATTATTAAATAAATATTTATTAAATAAACTTTTGTTTAATAATAATTTATATAGTAAATATTTTTTTATATATTTTAATTAAAACTTTTTAAAAAATTTTATTGCCATTTTTTAATTTTTTAATTTTTTTTTTATATATTTTTAAAATTTATTTATTTTTAATTAATTTTATTTTAATTTATTATAAAAATTGCTTATTTTTTTATATAAAATTTTTTATAATATAATAAATAATATATAAATAGTTTTAATTTTAACTATTATTAAAAACTATAATATATAATTAATTTATTATTTTATAAAATATTTAAATTATAATAATATAAATATATATTTTATTAAAAATAAAAATAAATTTAATTTTATTTAACTTTTTTTAAATATTATAATTAATAATAAATTTTTTATTTTTAAATTTATATTTTTTTATATTAAATAAAAAAAATACTTTATATATATAACATTTTTTTTTTAATAAGTTAATTTATATTTATTTTTTATTTAAAAAAAAAATATTTTATTAAATTTTATTAATAATTAAATAAAATATATAAAAGTTTTATATTGTTTTATTTTTTATATAATTTTAATATTATAAATAAATATTTTTTAATAAATTTTAATATAGTTTTTTATAAAATAATATTATAAATTATAAATTTTTTAATTAAAAAGTTTAAAATTGTTTTTTTTATATTTAAGTAATTTTTTTTGTTTTTAAAATAAAAATAAAATTTATTTAATATAAACACTTTTTTTTTTATTAAATATTAAAAAAATTTGCAAAATTATAATTTAGTATTTTTTTTAATATAAGTTTTTTAATATAAAAAGTAAAATAAAATTTAATATTAAATAAAAAATTTAATATTTAAATATATTTAATATTAAATTAATATTAAATTAATATTAAATTAATATTAAATTAAACTTTTTAATATTAGTTTAAAACAAATAAATAAAATAAGTTTAATATTATAAAAGCTAAAAAAAAACAGTTAATATAACATATATAAAAATATTATATATTTTAAAAAAAATATTAAGTTAAAAAAAAAAAAAAAAAAATTAAATTTATAATAATAGATTTAATTATATACAAGTTTTTTTTTTTATAATAAATACTTTTTTTATTGTTTTAATATTATTTATTATATATTTATTGTTTACTTTTAATATAATAAAATAAATATTTATTACAAAATATAATAAATGTTTTAATATATTTTTTATATATTGTTTTTTTATATAGTAAATATAGTTTAACTATAACTAAACTATAGTTATAGCTAAACTATATTTATTATACAAAAAAACAATATATAAAAAATATACTGAAGCATTTATTACACTTTGTAATAAACACTTACTTTATTATATTAAAAGCAAACAATAAATATATAACAAATAATACTAAAATAATAAAAAAAATATTTACTACAGAAAAAAAAATTTATATATAATTAAGTTTGCTATTGCAGATTCAATTTTTTTTTTGTTTTTTTTTTTTTTAGTTTAATATTTTCTTCCAAATATACAATATTTTTATACATGCTATATTAGCTATTTTTTTTTAGCTTTTACAACTATAAAAATAAAAAGTAATTATTAAATATTATAACTTTATTTAAAGTTTATAAATTAATAATTAAATAAAAATAAACAAAACTTTTAATTGTTTAATATAAACTTTTAAATAATAAAATATATAATTTTTTATTAAAAATAATATATAACATTATTTATATATATATATAACTAAATATATAAATAATATATTTATAATTTATTTAAAAACTTTTTAATATATTTTTATATATATTAATTATATTTTTAATTAAATCAAAAGTTTTATTATAATATTTATATATAATATTATAATTAATTATAATAAATATTTTATTTTTTAAATTTAAATTTAAAAATAAAAAGTTTAATAAAAATATTAAAACTTTTTTTTTATTTATATTATATAAACTTAATTTTTTTTTTAATATTTATTTTAATATTTATTATAACTATTTTTACATTTAAAACGTTTTTTTTATAATAAAAATTTATTATTTTTATATTATAGTTAAAAAATATATAATTACTATTGTTTTATTTTTATTTTTTTAACAATTATATTAATAATAAAAAAACTTTTAAACAACTATTATTATAATTAAAAATTTTATTTTAATAATATATAATATATATTTTACTATTATATTATTATTTTTTAAAAAAAATAAATAGTTTTTAATATTTAAATTTATTTATATATAAATAGCTATTATATTAGTTCAATATTATATATACTATGTACGCAGTATGTACAGTTTACAGTTTGCAGTATTGTAAACATACAGTTTAGTTAACTGTATAATACATAACTTACATAGACCTATATAGCCTGTACTGTAGCGGAGACTTCTACAAACCTAGACTTACAAAACATAATATTTTTAACCCTTTGTTCGACGATCATATAACCCCCTCTCCCAGCATTTAATAGCTATAGCTTATACGATATACTCTCATTAATAATATAACTAATTGATATATTATAATTTTATACTTATTATTATTATTTTTATTAAATATTTTTATTGTTTTAATATATTATAGCTTTTTTTAAATGAAATATATTATTACTGCTTTATTATATAATATATTTTATAATATAAAAATATTTTAATTAAACTTTTTAATTATTATTATAAACTATATTAAAAATTAATTAATTAATTTTTAAACAATATATTTAATTTTTAAAGTTTTAAATTTATTTTAATTTATATAATTAATTTAATAGTTTATTATAAAATGGTTAATTTAATTAAAAAAGTTTGTTATAAAATTAAAATTTAATAAATATTTTTTTTAATTAATTTTAAATTTTTTATAAAAGAATTAAATTATTTAATAAAACAATATAAATTAATAAAAATTAATTTATTGCTATTAATAATAATATTAATATTATTATAATTTTTATAATTAAATTTAAATAAATAAATATTTATTTATTTAAAATAATATTAATATTAAAAATTAATATTATTAAAATTAAAAATGTTATTTTATTTATTAAATTATAAAGTTAACATTTTTTTAATAAAACTAAAAAATTATATAAATAAAAAAAGTAATATATTATTTTTATTATTACTAAAGTTATAATTTAATAAATTATTGTTATTGTTATTATTTTTGTTATAATTATTAAAATTTTTTAAAAATTAAAAGTTTTAAATAATTAATATTAATATTTAAATATTTAATATTATTAAAAATTATAACTATAAATTAAAAATTAAAATTAATATTAATATATAATAAAATATTATAAAATATTATTATATAAACTATTATTATATAGTTTTTTAAATAACTTTTTTATAAACAATTATAATTTAATATTAAATTAAATAAATTAAAAAAATATAATTAAAAAAAATATATTATTTAATATTATAAATATATATTATATAAATATATTTATAATAACTATTGCTAATTTAATAAATAAAGCTATTAATATTAACAAAGTTTTAAAAAAGTATTTTTTTAATGTTTATATAATTATAAATTTAATTATATTTACTTTTAAAATAAAAACTAATAATAAAATATTTTTTATAAAACTTATTTATAAATAAAAATAAAAGCTATATAGCTATAAATAATATATATAAAATAATAAAACTATTATAAATATAGTTAAAACAATTAATAAAGTTATTATAATTTATAGCTAAGTTTAATATTTTAAAAATCAGCTTAGTTATTATTATAATAATATTTATAAAATTTATAATTAGTTATTATTAAGTTATTAATTTTATTATTATTATTTATATAATATTTATTATTGTATTTATTATATTTTATAAAATGAAAATATTTTTTTTATTTATTATAAATTTATATATTATGTTAAATGTTTTATTTATTTTATAATTTTTTTTTTTTAATTTATTAAACTTGTTTTGAAAATATTTTTAAATATAGTAATTATTGCTAAACTTTTAAAATATTGCTTTTATTTTAATGTTTATATTTTTATTTGTTTTAATATAAAATAAAATATTATTTATGATTTATAAATTTTATTTAATATATAATTATATATATAAAAACTAAAGTTTTTAAATTTTTTAAAATATTATAATAATATTATTATAAAACTTTAGTTATAATTAAAAATTAAACTATTATAAAAGTTTTATAATATTAAATTTAATTAATATTAATATAAAACTTTTTCATTATAAAAAAACTTTCATTTTTTATTATAAATAAATTTTTTTATAATTTTATTTAATATATATAATAAAAATATAATAAAATAATATAATAAAAAAATAAAACAAAAGTATTTTTTAAAAATATAAAATATAAAAATTATATAAGTTTTATAAAAACATTTAATTATTAATTATTAATTAAATAAATATATATATATAAATTAATAAATTATATAAAATTACTTAATTAATAAAATAAATATATAATAATTTAAAATATATATAAAAACAAAAAGAAATAATAAAGCTAAATTTAATTAAATATAATAAAATTTTAATATAATTATAATTATTTAAATATAAAATAAATTAATATTTAAAAAGCTATTAGTTAAAAATATTAAAAATATTAGTTATAACTAAATATAATTAAAAAAAAGTAACATAGCTTTTTTAATATATAAAAACATAAAAATATATAAAAATTTTTATATTAATTTATAAAAACTTTAATAATAATTAATAATTTAAAATAAAATATTTATTAAATTTAATTAATTATTAAATTTAAATAATAAAAATTTAATTTAAACAAAATAACATAATATTAAAAATATATATATTATTTAAAAAAATAAAAAAATTTATTATAATATAAATATTAACATTATAACATTTAAATAATAAAGATTTAATTTAAATAAAATGTTTTAAATAATATATTATAACTATTATATAATTTATTAATAAAAAAAAACTAAAAATATAAAGTTATTTAATTATAAAATTTATTATATTATTTAATATAATTTATTATAAATAATATTTAAATTTAAATTTATAAAAATATATTTTAAATTAAAAAAAGTAAATTTATAAAATCAAGTTAAAAAAAAAATTTAAAAGTTTTTTTTATTTATTTAATTAATTAATATAAATTAGTTTTAAATAAACTTAATTTTAAAAAACTTATTTTTTAAAACTTTTATATTTAATTATATTAAATTAATAATATATTTTTTAAATTAAATAATTATTTTTATTAAAGTAAAAAATATAAATTTATTTAAAATCTTTTTAATAATATTTTTATTATTTTTTAAAGTTTTTATTATTATATTTAAACAAAGCATTAAAACTTTTTATAACAGTAAAAAAGTTTTATTTTTTAAATATTATTTTTAATTATATTAAAAAATATTTTTTTTTATTTATTATTTATATATATTTATAATTTTTAAAATAATATTTTAATTTATTATAAATATAATAATTAATATTAATTAAGTTTTAATTTGTTTTATATTTTTTAATAATTTTTTATTGTTTTTAAATTTAAAACTAAATATAATAAAAACATTTAATATTAAATTAATAAATTAAATTTTTTATAATTAAAAATTTAATTAATATAAATAATAAAAATGTTTAAAAAAAATATTTAATTATTTTAACTTTTAAAAATAATAAATTAAAAAAAAGCTAATTTATTTTTAATTTTAATTTATTTTTTTTATTAGTTTTATTTTTTTAATTATTTTATAACAAAGTTAATTTTATTATTAAATTATTTTTAAAATATAATAATAAGTTTTTTTTACTATTAAATTATAAACTTATTATTTATTATAATTTAATATTAAATATAAATATTTTAAAATAATAATTGAATTATATCACTTTTTATTATATATATATTATATAATTTTTATATTTTTAAATTTAATTTTGTAATAATTTAATTTAAATGTTATAATAGTTTATTTTTTTAATTTAAATTATAGCTAATTATTAGCTATAATATATAAAAATTATAATTTATTTAACATTTATTTATAATATATTTTAACATTAATCTTGTAATATTTTTAAATAGTTTATAAATTAACGTTTTATTATTATAAAGTTTTTTCGATTCTTTTACTTTTTTTATAAAAATATAATATTTTTTATATATTTTTAATAGTATTGTTTTTAGCTTGAATTTATATTTTGTTACTAAAGTTAATAAAAAATATTATTATTTAAAGTTGTTATATTTAAATATTAATTTAAACTTTTAGTCAATTTTTAATTCAATATTAATATTTTTAATATATTTATAAATAATTTCTATTTTTTGTTTTAATAATATATAAACAAATAACTATTTAATTAAAAAGTAAATAAATAGCATTTTAAACTGTTTTAATTAATTAATAACAATTTTTTTTACAATAATAAATATAAAAAAACATTTGTAAATTAAAAGAATTTAATAAAATTATATAAATAATATTTTTTATATTTTTAATAAACAAAGCTATAGTAGTTATAACAATAATATTTCTATTATTAAATATTGCTATATTAAAGCTAATATTATTATTAAAACTAAATTAACAAAATATTTTTATAAATTTATAAAATAATAAATAAAAAAATGGTTAATTTAAATAAATATAATAATATTGTTAAAGTAATAAATAATTTATTAAATATATATAAAACTATAAAATTAAAAAGTATTAAAAATATTGAAATATAATAATAGTTTTAAATAATTTAATAATTATAATATAATAAACTATTAAAAAATAATAAACTTGTTATATTTTAGTAAATTAATTTAATTTTTTTATTGTTTTATTAAATAATATAACTAATATTTATTTATTAATAATTAATTTATACTTTTATTTATTAATATATTTTTTTTAGTTTAAAATATATTTATATTTTAAAGTTATTATTTTATACTAATAGTTTATTACTGCTATTTATTTATTTAATTAATTATAATTTTTATTTTTAATTTATATATTTATAATTATAATATAGTTTTTATAATTTAATATAATAAAGCTATATTTTAATTTAATATATTAAAATATAACCAATTTTCTTTTTGTTTTAATTTTAAAAATACTACTTTTTATATTGAGTTTTTTATTTAATAATAAATTAATATTAGCTATAATTTTTACAACAATAAAAATAGTTTTAAAAATTTTAATTAAAAAATTTAATTTTTAATATAATTAAAATTAAAATATCAAATATTTTTTAACTTTTTTAAATATATTTTTAAAACTATTGCTTTTATTAAAAATGTATTAATTTAAAGTTTAAAAAGCTAAATATAATAAAAAAAATAATATTAAATTTATTATTTATAATATTTTTTTCTTTTTTTTATTAACTAAAGTTTTATTAAAAACTTGAATAAAACGAAATATATAATATATATATATTATATATTTTAAAAAATTAACTATAGTTATTTAAATAATTTTTAAAGATTTAAAGTTTAAAAAAATCATAAATAAATAACGTAAACATATATTTAAATGTAGTAAATGTTTAAAAAAAAGCTGTATAAAAAACATATTAACTATTTCTAACTAGTATAAATTAATTATTGTAAATAAAAATAAAAAAAACTAAGCTTTAATAACTTAATTAATTTAACCTTTATGTAGTTAAATTTCCCACATTGTTTTAATAAATAATAGTTTATAATAACTAATATAATAGTTAAAATTAACTATATATAAAAAATTTGTTAACTACATGCTTTATATATATATACTTAATTAATACAACAACAATATTAAAGCTTTACACCAACTATTAAAAACATCGCTAAGGCATTACTGCAAAAGCAACAAATTTAACAGGTGAGCATATTACCTACCTCATTTCAATTACTAGTATAGAACGCCGGTTAGAACATGTTAGCGGTATGGCTTATTTAGCAAATGAGTGAATGCTTTAATATTAATTGTAGCAGACATAGTACCTTTTAGCAAACTTGAATGCGTACAAGCCTTTAGTCCTTATTCCGAAAAGAAGTCGATGCAGGTTTTTGACTAGTTCGAGATATTATTTTTTTCTAAAAATTTTATATACTTAGGGTTTGATTGGAAAAGGCGAGATGTAGCATGGACGTTATCTAGGTGCTCGACGTTTATAGTAACGCGACCCTCCGTGTCGATTTTGTTGTTTCTGGCCTACAACGTGTCGACGACGCCCCATCGGACGGGTTCGGAACTCTATAGCGTCAGGTACCCGTTTCCAACTCGAACGTCCCTAATTCTCCGACTGCATACCGCGGCCTATAAATTTACATTTGATTTAAGTGCCTCCGTAGGGTAAAGATGCTGCCTGCTGCTACATTTCAATATACATACCTAACCCAGCTATTAGGCTTAATCCCCCCTTTTATAACCCCGCGGTGACTACCTGACTAGGACTATTATTTTGGTAGTATCGAATGTGCTCGGTCACGTATTATGACCTACATTCACGATTTTAGTTCTTGTGAGGCTGAGGGTATTACTAATTATTATCTAGGGAGACTGGCCGACGACCTGACTGAGATTTCGGGCGGAGGTACTGGCGGTAGTGAGGTTTTTTTGGCAGTTTAGCGGATAGTTGCAAACGGAAACAAGATCGGGGTGGCTTAGAAATTACAAGTCTTTTCACTTTTCTCAGGGTTAGGTTGACTTATTACCGGGGGAAGGTGAAAAGGCAGACACAGCTGGAGGAAAAAATATGGTACATAAGACGTATATGAGAGAGTTTGTTGAGACAAGACAGTTGCAGGGTGCAGGTTTGATCGAGAATACTAACTCTTATTTCTATTATTATTTCTATATTCTGTTATGTTAGATGCTCAAGTCTTCACGGAACTCGATTGTACTTTGTCTTTACTCGAATTCACAATTTATAGTATGAAATGCTCTCGGCCCCCTCTTGTGTGATCAAGTATATAAAGCTCACCTCCCTTTTTTCCGACGTAGTCTTCCATGGTTCTATTCAGCCTTAGGATCACTTATGAAACCAACATATAACATACACTGGGCAAGAATCCGCTATCCTACGCGACCTAGACACGTACTACCTTCATCTAGCCCCCCACACTATAGCGACCACGCAATAGAGAGAGTGCCGCGAGGACATGTTTGACAGATTACGGTGGATTCTGTAAGACAAGCGAGATATTGTTTAGGGGGGAAGGGCAAATAGCATGATACGGTATAACAATGGCTAATTTTATAGGGCTTAGCACAAGGTCTGTAAGATAACCACCCCCCTCGCGGGCCATCTGTACTATACGGATTTTACGCTAGTACGGCACAGCACAGGTGGCCCGCGAGGGGGGTGGTTATCTTATTCAACTAATAATTCTCACAAGGCCCATAGTTCTTCTGCCAAGTCCTCTCTCGAACTCCTTCTAGGACTATTAGTTCTCCTTGCATATGGTTGCAGGTCTAAGTATCCTAACTCCTCCAATAGACTCGATAGAGTGGGTTAGGTCTTAGACTGTTGGGCGCGTATGCATATAACCAGTCAATAGCTTCCTGTAGGTCTTAGCAGTCTTAGCCGTGTAACATACGGTCGCTAAAAAAACACGTTCCCTGAGGTCTACCCAACCACTAAAGGATCAGGCTCGGTAGTGCTCTAGTTTTCAAGAAAAAAGGTCATTCCAAATATAGCCATTGCGGCCCATCTCGTGTTTCTATAAATTCGTTCTCTTCAAAATAACTATTCTCTTGGTCATTTCTATCAAACACTCTGCCTTGCCGCCCTCCAGCTGTCCGTCACTAGGAAAGTATGAGGAGAATCCTGGGAAACGGCAAAATATAAAGGGAACTCTCCCAGTTTCTCGCCCCTTTGTATTAACAAAGCCAAAAGAAAAGAACTACAACCCTCCGTTACAGGCTAGACATTGGGGATGTTGTTCCGGATGATGTATCTGTAGTTAAGAGACGGTGTGAGGAATCTATTACTAGCAAACGTAGAACGCCACACTTACACTCAGCAAAACGGTATCTAACTCCATTGTAGTGTTCCGCAGGTCCGATTCCACTACTTGCAAGGCCATTCAGGAACGCACAAAATGCAGGCATCATTAAATTAACCAAAACGGCATGACTCGAGAGACTCTGGGCGTATAGAGCGACGGGAACAGTGGGGAAATCCTCGAGGATTCTACCGGGAGTCACATCGATGTAAACATGGTGGGCACCATTCCTGCAAAGAGCTGGAAGAGCCTCCTCGACAAGTTTTTTGCAGTCTGCGACGTAGGTCGACATATTCAGGGACGGTGCGAGTGTGACAAGGTGTATGAAGATGGGGGTTGAACAAATAAATTAATAGTTAAAGTAGAGGAGTGGTGTTCCGATTGTTTGAGGAAGAAAAGGAGGCTTTGAGACTGGGGGACGGTGAAACTGGGTAGTTGAGCTTGTGCCTTTTATCATCGCTCGTGACTATATGTAAAGGGCCTGTGTGTTAATATTTGGTTGGTCAGGATCGCCGTCCTCGATATAATTGAAAAAACATCACGGTTCAAGTGATTTGGTTAAACGCCGGCGGCTTTATTAAATCAGATATATAACTAACAAACAACCAACATAATAAATATTAACCTTTGTTTTTAATTTTGTGTTTTATATTTATTATAAATAATAAATTTGTTTTTTTCAAAGTTATTTTACAAGCTTTTTAATGTTTTAAAATATAATAAAATTTTTTTATTAATATTATATTATTGAATGTAATAAAATTTAAATAGTAATAAAATAATTAATATAAAAATTATAAATAATAAATATAATATTAATTAAATATTTAAAAATTAAATAATTTTATATATTTATTAAAAAAGTTTTAAAATAAAATTATATTAAATATATATATATATATATATATATTTATATATATAATTTATAACTTTTATAAATTTAAATAGTTTTTTTTATTTATTATATAATGAAATTTTAAATTATATATATTTATTAAATTATTAAATAAAAAATAAATATTTTTTTATTTTTTTATTTATATTATATTTATTATAATGAAATTTAATTATTATTTTTAAATATATTAAACCATTTGCTTTATATTTAGCTTTAAATAAAACATTTTAAATCATTTCATAAAGCAGGCAGCTAAATTAGTCGTAGTGTTCTCTCTAAGGAGTGAAACATCGTTTCCCAAAATCCGAGGCGCTTAATACAAGTACCATAAACTATACTAAAATCGGTGAGCCCTGTGATGTGCTGTAGGCCTTACATACCAAGCCGACAGTTAAATCATGGGGTGTTGTACCGTACGAAAGAAAAGTGGACCGAGCTGAAGAAGGTTGGTCAATCAGACCCACAGTCTGTGTGCACACCGCATCTGGAGAGAATTAGAAACTTTTCCCCCTCTTCAACTAACAACTGTATGACAGACAAGCGAGCAAGCACGATGCCCAGCAACGCCAATCCCAGCATTTCAGAGATCGAGCCTGGTCTCTATCTAGGTGACCTAGGTAGCTCTTATAACATTTCTACCCTTGTCGCCTACGAGATAACCGCTATGGTTTCTCTATCGGATGCCAAGTCAGCAGCCTGGAACTTCCCGAAGAACAGGAAACTGGTCCCCGAAGAAAATCATCTGTTCATAGCATGCCTAGACTCACGGACGCAAGACCTTCTCGCACGCCTACCCGAAGTCTGCAAATTCATTGACGACCAGCGCGGTGGCGAGACTGTGAACGGCAACGTCCTTGTCCACTGCACCTTCGGTGTTTCACGCTCGGCCACCGTCGTCATAGCCTACCTTATGCGGAAATATCGCAAGTCCTTAGGCAGTGCTCTAGAGTCTGTTGCTAGAAGCCGCAAGGTTAAACCGAACCCGAATTTCATGGATCAGCTGGCTGTATGGGCCGAGGTTGAGTACGAACTCTGGGAAGATGCGGCAAAGACAGACCCAAAGCCGCGCTACGCTGCATACCTCGCCAAACGGGCGGCGATCTTAAAAGCGGCAGGCTTAACCGGCAATGAGCCTACCTGCAAGGATCTATAGCTATTTCTTTTATCATTCCCCGGTTACCATTCTGTGCTGCCCACGGCAATAGCTAGGACTAGGTAGCTAGCCACAATCCGCTGTGTAGCTCGCAAACGCCTGTATCGGTGATCGGGCCGCAGGTCGCAGTTATAAACCCAGGACAAGCTTCAGATCTCGGCAAAACTCTTATCACACCGAACCTTACAACATCTTACCCTAGATGGGTAGCATACGTAGCCTCTGTGTCAGGCGATAAAGTCGCAACTAGGTCGCTGTAGCCTCTAGGACACCTAGGGGTATATGTATCAATTACTACTATTATAGAAGGAGTAGAGTCCTCCCATTCTGGAAAGAGGACTCAGGAATCAATGACATTGAGCCCTAGCCCCATATTGCTACCTAGTTGCTACCTAACTGCTTGTGCTTGCGTGACCTATCATCACTCTGGACCATATCCCCTGACACTCTGTTAGCAATACATACTTTAGGACTCGACCGACGATTTTCTCCCGCTCAAAGAGGAAATACAGAGGGCCTACGTCGACGGCTACCCGAGTGAGACACTACAGCCTACTAGAAGGGATCTCGAAAGGTTGGGAAAATACCTCCGGAAAATGCTGATCGTTGATCTACAGCAGCGAGCTGCAGCTGCAGAGCTGATCCGCGATGCATCATGGACCTTGGTGGACAAACAAGATATACACGAGCGGTAGCGACGGGGCCCGACCGGACAAGGGGACGCGACCGGCTAGGCCCACGGAGGAAGGTGCATACCCAGCAGCCTCACGGCATGCTTTGAGCCGGCTCCGAGCCTGCCGGTCTCGAGGTGTGCCTCCTCATATAATTTGCATCCAGCTCTCTGCACCTTTCACCACCCGCAACAATCACTTTGCCCTTAGCCCCTCAGCACCTCATTCTGAGCTCCTCTCTCCGTGGTTCAACTAAGTCACCCAACATAGGCTTATAGATAAATACGTATCTCAGGGGGGTGTCAAGTGCCCCCTCTCTAAATAAACAAATTCTAGGCCCACTGTGTAAAGACGCCGCCCAGCGGGGATAAAGGGTTCCTACTAGCCTGGTCACTCGCCAGGATTGTGAAGACCTAAGAGAGATAACAAAGTCCCTCTGAAGCGGGAGAAGAACATTCAGTCGATATCCTTGGATTACTCACTCCAAATACCCCTACGGCACCTATACAATGGCACCGGCTGCCAGTTGGCGCGTGGGAAGCCAGCCACGTAACACGGAACTGGCAAACGGCAACCTTAGAGCGTGCCAGAGTGCGGCCGCGGAAGCAGATTTTGCCAATTTCACGACCATGGGAATCTAGTAAAGATTTGATTAATCTGTTCGTCCTATCTCTTCAGTATGCACAAACAAGTAGTAACGTTCAAGCGCTGGTAGGAACTCGCTGCATACAAGCAAAAGCGATACAAACAATCGCACGACGGTGCGAGTCAAGACTGCAGTACAGACCGTCAACAAAAAGCAACAGGTCCCCCACATCTACATCGACAAAGTGTCTACCCAGGTCCAGCAGCCCAACGGAAAGACTAAGGCGGTAACAAACTACACCTACAATAGTCACGCCTTGTAGTCTCTCGAGAAGACCGACTTAGCATTAGGAGGGAGGCAAATCTTGTTGTGAACTAGGAATAAAGGCTAGCAAGACGGTTATGCTGGATCACAGATCGAATACCAACTTTGCAAGGTAGTTTTGACGGCTGCGACTGGCGGTCGATCGGCCAACACGAATTCTCTATCATGTACACCCAATAGGCAGCTAGCCACTCCTGTTGACCCTGCCTCAAATTGCACGTCTTCTCGTCTTTACACACTCCAACATTCGAAACTCCTTCCTCGGGAAGACCTTACAGCCAACGCCACAAACACTCCCACTATCGCTTGTGCTCCTATTTTCTAGATCCTACTGATAGGTATGGCCGGTTGATACCTATGCTCGTGCATGCAGATATTAGAAGCATAGTCAACTACCAAGGCGACTGTGGCTATAAAAAGCTGTCGGCCTGTGGTTGGTGATCACCTTCGAGCCGTTTTAGCTCTAGTACCGCCTCTTGTCCTCTGAAGGCTATTCTTGCTAGATGTTCTTTGTATTTGACTTTGGTGTTCATAATTACTTCTAGGATCTTGGCGTACACCTTAAGTTAGATCAATGTCCCTGGATTATAAATTGATGAAGGTCTGTCTTGTACTCCTTGTGATTAAAAGGGAGCTTCGAATGTTGCTCCACTCCTCCCCTATTCTAGGGCGCTATTCACGATTGCTTCTATGCCTTCCGGTTTAATCTGTGCTGTGGCCATTGTGACCCAAGTGTTGAAGTCGTCGATAAAGGCTATAGCTGCTCTATGCACATTGATTCGTCGTTATACTAAGTCTGCCTTCAAGAAGAGGAACAGGGTTGGCCTATGTTGTTAGATACACTTTATTTCCGCTTAACGTCTAACCAGATAGTGCAACTATAACGAATCTACCAAACCATTTCTGAAGTAAATTCCTAGCTCTTTTATAAACTTTACAAATACTTAGTTCATGTTCACTAAAATGTTCTAACGCTCGTGATCAGCCCCACGCACAAAGTAGCTTTTGCCTAGCCCGAGCTCGCGGCGAAACACGATTCCTCTAATCATAAAATACAAAAGGAAATGAAAGGAACGGCTAGAAGAGGGGAGGTAGATCAAGCATCAGGGCATGAAGTACGTATCAAGAAGAGGTGATGTCCAGAGCAAGTAGCTTATACCTCAAGCTTTGAACCAAGTGACAAAGTAGGCCCAGGAAGGAAGCTTCTGATTAGAGAGAAAGGGTGAGTCATATGAGCCAAGGAATCATAAATCGGAACCTTCAACATTGACATGAATATTACACCGGATGGTATTAACTTGGGCAATTGGGTGATTTATTTACCGATTCATAGATTCAACTGCGTCATTGGGGTGCTCTTACGCCACATCGTATTAAATATGAGTCCTATCTATTTTCTCATTGCAAAAATGGACAACCAGACTAATACATTAAAACTCTATCTGACACTGTTCCCAAACATTCGGGGTTTCGGTAACTGTGTCACCTTCCTCACCGGGGCCATCTTTGCCACTGCTGTGCTCCAAAGCACTTTCCTCCCATAATTCAACAGCAACATAAAGTTCCTCGCCACTTTTGCCGTTTTGTATAGCATATTTCCGGATTATATCCGTGACTGCCTCGTACCTATTTCTTGTGGCCTTACGAATTGCCCCCCGGTATCCGGAAATTCCTTGATCGTAGCTGAGAGCTCCCAAGCCGAGAAGAAAATACACCATATCAATTTTGCCGCGAGATGCAGCTGCATCTAGAGCGCACTGACCATGGGGCGCGGGAGGGGCATTGATATCGGCTCCGCTGTTCAGCAATAGGAGAGCAACTGCGAAGTCCCCTGTTCTCGCCGCGATTTGAAATGCCGTCCCTTTAGAAAAAGTAGAAGGAGCATTGACCTCAGCACCGTTCGTAATTAAAAATTTGACGAAAGCTAACTTGTCACTACGCTCCTTCGCCGTCAGAGAGTTAATCTCGCAAGCAGCCTGGAGAGCCGTCCGGCCCATTGCCCCCTTTGCCGGGGAATTGACGTCTGCGCCCCTTCGTATCAGAGTCTTTGCTAGACCGAAAGAATGAGATACTGCGGCAGCTTGTAATGGTGTTAATTCTGGCGATTTGTAGTCACCTTCATCACTATCCATCCCGCCTGAGTACGCATTGATGTCTACACCACTGTCAAGGGCCATTTGAATTAAATGAGATGGGGCGTGGTGGTATATTAGAGCTGGGAGCAGGCCTTCCTCGCCAATATGAAGTCCGAAGTGGATTATTAGATGCTCTAAAGTAGCCCAACCTATTTCATTAATCTTTATGCGGGATACGCATGCCTTTAGTATGGGTGGTTTGAATTCCATTATAAAATCTTTGATGATTCCGGTGCTTAGAAGACTTTTGATTTTAAAAACTGCATCTTCTTCTGGATTTGCCAAGGCGACACTGGTAAGTAGTAGTAGTAGAAACTGAAGCGGATCAGGGTCGCTGAGGGCTCTCCTGGGCAGGGCATTCCGGATGAGCAAGTTTTCGATCATTGCGTAATTGAGTTTAAAATACTGAGGCGAAGCAAGGATACTGTCTATATATTAGCATATTATTGATCGTAACGGAGGTATTCGCATACACATATGCAATGATAGTCACCTCTCCCCCTTTCCAGGAAAGTACACCATTGATGTCGACCCCCCCTTCCTCGAGCAACCAATTCACCGCATCGTAGTTGCCTTCTCTCGCAGCCGTTGCCAGAGCCAGCGCGCCATCTTTTTTGAAGTCAGCGCCGCAACAGGAGAGAAGGTTGAAAACGTCGCTGCTCCTTTCTCCTACGCCTGCTGCTATCGCTTCGGCGGTTATTATTGCGCCTTTTTGAATCAAAATGTGTAGAATATATGGGACTTCTGGGTGTATGCCTTGCTGTGCAGAAGTCTCTACGATACGGCGTAGCATGAATGAGGCATCCAACGCCGCACGCAGCTCATGAATTCCTGGATCATAATCAAGAAGGGTCCGAATGACCTGAAGGTCTTGGTGTTTCCATTGTCTGTCCCAAACGCATAATTCCACAAGAAAAGCATCCAAGAGCGCGTCCTGCTCAACAAGCGTGTGTGAGGATCGAGATTGCAGATATTCAAACAGAGATGGGATACCATCTCTTGCCGAGAGGTAAATACCGGCGCGATTAATCTTGGTCTTGAACTGAACACTCCTACTAACCAGGACAGAAAATAGGTCGAAACTTTCTAAAAACAAATATTCCAAGATCGTCGGCATCAATTCGTATGGTGTGTTCCTCGTGTATTTTGAGTATCTTCTGTATTCTGGAATATTACCAAGAAAAGTACGAAAGCGGACATCGAATCGTACAATCATATCGACGCCAGCACCAACTTCAAAAAACAGGTCGAAGATGTGTTGCACCGGAGGGATAAGTCGCGTCCAGTATCCTTCAGGTTCATAAATAATCTCTGTCTCGTAGTAATGCCCAATTTGTAGTATGAAACCAAAGAATATGTTTCTAGCGATGCTGTCTTGTACGTGGAACGACGTAGCATAGGTACTAGTTATGCTTCGAACTATTACTTCTGCACATTCAATGTGGCCCTTCCGAATTGCCGTCATTATTATCTCGCAAAGGCACCAGTTGTAGTCCCATTGATCATTGGGGGCCATATGAGTCTGTGCATCCAGCAAGAGTCGTTGACACAGGTCTACGTGACCAAAATTCGCAGCGAATCTGAGATAATCGTAGTTTCTCGTCCATTCCGGGTGCAAGAAGACCACAGCATTAACGAACCTTAAAAAGCCGGGTTCTTGACCTAACCTCCTAGATAAACGGATCAACTTTTCAGCCGCTGCTTGAACTACCGGGGAGTCACTCTCCAATAATTTTATAAGAATATTCTTTGGCGTTAGAGTGAGGATCACCTCGAAGGGCTCATCTAACGGCTCGCCGGGATAGGTCGAGCGCACATCGCCGTTGGCGAGTCGATACAAGGCGTTGGATAGGCGGTCAATATCTAAGTTGATCTCCGCATCGTTCGAGCCACAGTAACTAACTGACGCTTTGGACGGTGTGTTGCATGTAATGCTCGACTTTGATGATACACGTAGGGCAAGACCGCCGCGACTAGACTCGGGGATGTCGATATGGGGTTTCTTGACGAACTGCTGGAAAGCACCTTCACGCCACCTTGTCAGGAGGGAACGCTCATAAAGCCAGTTCCTCGACTTACTAAGCATGTTCATTCTAAGCAAATTGGAGGGGATGCTTTGGAGTTGCAATACGAAAGCTGACGTAGCAGAAGCGAGAGAAACAGTCGAGCTAACCGGAGCTCCAATGGCATCACTTAGATGCCATGGCATTTCCATACAGTATACGGAAAGCAACTTGTGGGGAATCTGGACCGGCGAGGGACTTCGCATCATCACGTAAGCCGGAAGGGCCATGGGTTGATCTAATCCGAGTGTTAGCCAAGAGGCTCAGAGGTTCTATTGCGATGCGCGGTATAAAAAGTAGAAAGAACATTTTCTGGATAGGATAAACTCTTACCATTGACAAAATCCCTCGCGTGCGAGCGTCGAATCTCCTTCCAAGCTTTGTTCCACTGTATTCGTGTGCCGTTGAGGTATAGCGCAGTATGCCTTGTGCCGCTGTTTACGTAATGCTGATATATTGAACGCCAGTCCTCACTCTTCATCTTCTTTCGCAAACCGAGGATATCGCGCAGCTTCGACTCATAAATGGGTAGGCTGTCATGCACGAATGAAACGTTAGCTACATGTTATCGGCTTGGACGGCTAAGCGGTGATTACTGACGGTGTGATTGGAAATCCATGTTCCCGCTCCATGATGTTCTTCACCTGCTTAAGGGTATGGCGCTCCGTTTGATATAGCCTTCGGAACGTGGGCTCGTTCTGTGCCCACATATCGTCATGCAAGTCACCACGCCTAAGAGGAGGCATTCTGGCAGCGTGTTGAAAGCGTAGGAAAGTGTAGTGTGTGTCGTTGGGTTAATAGCTATGAGAGCGGTAAAGCAGGGAAGGGACTGGACGCAGAAGAAAAACTGAAAGTGGTTTGACAGAGAGTGAATCGAGCCTCAGATTAAATATATCCATACCAGCTGCTTGACGCCTCTGTTTGTAAACCCCCACTCTGATCTCAATCGCCTTGAGGCTGGTTGTCCAAAATCTGCCTGCATCTCTTATTCGCCAGGCAAAGCCACATGCATTACCTCCACCTAGAGCTTCTGTCCAATTTCTGGTGATATCCCATTGGTTGTGGTAATATGTCTTACCGGGTCATGTCCAATTTCTGGCCATATAGATTGCGACATAATAAGAGTAGTCATGTGGGAGAGCTCCGAGCAGATGCATGATACCAAGCCACAATCCTGCAACGAATAATACTTGCCAAGAAACATTCAACATCCAATTCAATTCGGGTCATTGCTAGGGAGGACGGTGGGCCAGGTATACCAATACCGACAAAACTAAAAAAACACCAAAAACGCTGAATTTGCCCCATTTTATATATCGGTCGACTACTTGCGTATGATTGCTAAATCACTTTAGTAGCTGTTAAAACTATACAGCTTGCTGCTTTTTATAAAATAAGCTTAACAGCGATAACAATAATAATTAATTTTTTGTTTTTATTTAAAAAAAAGTATTGAAAACTAAGTTGCTAGTTTTAGTTTAGTTGTACAGCTAGTAGTTTAGCTATTTATATAAATGTCTTTAAAAAATATAACTTAAATTACTGCATTAAAAGCGCATTAATTAATATAGCTATACAATTTACAGTCGCATTTTATTAAAAATATAAAAAGTAAATTAAGCTTTATATTTTAGTGTTAAAAAAATTTAATTAAAAAGAAGTATTTTTTACTTTAAAAAGTTTTATTTATATATTTATTTTATATATTAAAGAAATTTTTTTTAAAATAACAATAACAATAATAATAATAATAATAAATTAATTAATTTAATTAATTTAAAAAGTTTATTTTTAATAATTAAAAGTTTTATATATTTTTTAAATTTAAAATTAAAATTATTTATAATAAAATAATAATTTAATTAATTAAATAAAATAATTAATAATAATTTTATTTTATTTATTAAATAAAAAAACTTTTATTAATAAAATAAAAAGTTTTTAATAAAAATATTATAATTAAAAATTAAAAAATTTATTTAATATAAAAATAAAACTTTTTAAATTATAAAATTTTTAAAATTTAAATTTATAAATTATTTTTATAATTTTATAAATTAATTTAAATTAATATAAAAAGTTTTATTTATAATTTTATAAATAAAAAAAAACAATAATAAATATATTATAAAAATTATAAATTTTATAATTAAAAAAAAAACACTTTTTAATATTAATTAAAATATTTATATTTATATAAATAAAAAATATAACAAATATTATAATTAAATAAAAAAACGATCAAAATAAATATTATTTATTATTTTTTAAAAATATAAATATATTATTATAAAAAATAAAAAATTATATAATATTTTTTTTTAAATTAATTTATAAAAAAAATATATAATTTTAATAAAAAAGCTTTTTAATAAAATATTTAAAAATTTAATAATTTAAACTTTTTTTTAAATAATTTTATTTAAAAAAATAATTGTTTTAATAGTTAATTATTTAAAAGTTATATAAAATAAAAAAAATAATATATAAAAAAATTAAAATAAAAGTTTAAAAATATATATTTTATTAAAAGTTTTTATTAAAAAGTAAAAAAGTAATAAAAAGTTAAAAAAAAATTTAAATAAAGCTTTTAATAAAATTAAAAAAATTTAAAATAAAAAAAAATTTTAAAAAAAAAAAATTTAAAATTTTAATATTTTTAAAAAATTAAAATTAAATATTAATTTTTAAATTAGTTTTTTTTATAAAAAATATAAAATAATTTGTTATTTTTAATAATTATATTAATATTTTTTTAAATTAACTTTTAATAATTAATTTATAAATTTAAAAATTTAAAATTAAAAAAAAAAATTAAAATTAAAAAATAAAAAACTAATAAAAAAAAAAACAAACTTTTTATATTAATAAAACTTTTTATATATATATATATATATAAATTTAAAATTATTTATAAAATTTAAAATTTATTTTTAAATTTTAAAGTTTTATATTAATTTTATATATATATTTTATAAAAAAAATATAATTAAAAAAATTATATATAAATTATTTATATATATATATATATAAAAGTTATAAATTTTATAAATTGTAATAAACTTTTATATTTTTTATTTTTTTAATTATATATATTAAATATATATATATAAATTTTATTAAATTATTAATTTAATATTAAAACTTTTTTTTTTATATAATAATTTTAATTTTAATATTA
>MU378474.1:0-21645 GCA_022495175.1 Hypoxylon argillaceum | reverse complement strand
ATATATATAATTAAAATTTAGTTATATTAAAAATATAACAATATATTATATAATTATTTAAATTTATTTTTTATTAAAAATTAAAAACTATTTTAGTTAAAATAATATTATTTTTAATTTAATTTTTATTAAACTTTTATTTATAAATAAAACAAGTTATTTAAACTTTTGTTTTTTTTTTTTTAGCTATAACTACTTATTTAATTTTTTTTTTAGCTTTTTTATCAGCTTTTTTTTTTACTTTTACTTTCGTTTTTTTTTTAGCTTTTTTTATTTTTGTTTTAACTTTTTTTTTAGCTTTTTCGATTTTAATGTTTGCTTTTTTTTATATTAGCTTTACTTTTTTAATTTTTTTTTTTTTAAAGTTTACATTTTTTTCAAATTTAGCTTTAACTTTTTAAATAATAATAAAAACTTTTACTAATACTTTTTTAAATTTAAAATTATTTAAATTTTATTTAAAACAATTTATTAAAAAAACTAGCTTTAAAATTATAATAAACAATATAAAATTAAAATTGTTAAAATTAATAACAAGTTATATAATATTTACAATAAAGTCGAATTTATTACAATTATTTAAATAATAACAATTTATTAAATTATTAAATATAAAACAAACTATAAAAAATAATATGTTAATAATTTTAATTATATATTTTTTATTAATAAAAATTAAAAAAGTAAAAGTTTTTAAAATGTAGCAAATAATAAACTAGTTATAAAAATAATAAATAATTTTATATATAATTAAAATGTTTATTTTTTTATAAATTTTTTTGTTAATTTTATTTTTTATAATAAATTAATAAAAAAACTTCTGCTATATAATTGTTTTGTACTATTTAAATATAGTTTTAAATATAATAACAATTATTTAGTTTATAAAGCATTTTTGTTTAATTTTAATAAATTTGTTTAAAATTTAGTTTAAATTATTTATATTTTACAAAATTGAAAAAATAAAGCTGCAGTAATAATAAAAATATAAATTAATGCTTGTTTTTACAATATATATATTATAAATTAAAACATTTACAGTTAATATAAAATTATTAAATATAAATACAATATTAGCTTATTTTTTAGTTATATAATAAAACACAATTATAAAAACATTTAAATTAAATAAATTAAACAAAATATATAATTTTTTGTTACTAAATAGTTAATATTACTAAATAAACAAAATAACTTATATAATAAATATTAAAATTAAATAAAACTTTTATTAAAAAATAAAATATATAATTAAATAATATATTTTGTTTTTTAATTTTATAGTTATAATATGTTTATTTACTTAGTTTAAAAATAAAATATTTAAATATATTAAATATTTTATTTTTTAGCTATATAGCTATAATATATTTGCTTTTTTAATTAAAAAACGAAATATTTAAATATATTAAATATTTTGTTTTTAATTTTTTTTTTAATATATTGCAGCAAAATAAAATACAACAAAAAACAACTTATTGCTATAACTACAGCAAATTTATTATAACAATTGTT
Organism: Hypoxylon argillaceum; assembly: GCA_022495175.1. Classification (NCBI taxonomy): domain Eukaryota; kingdom Fungi; phylum Ascomycota; class Sordariomycetes; order Xylariales; family Hypoxylaceae; genus Hypoxylon; species Hypoxylon argillaceum. The sequence goes on along the minus strand of MU378474.1, from coordinate 20,130 downwards.
TAAAACAATAAACTTTTTTTATTTTTAAGCTTATATATATAATTAAAAATTTAAATAATAAAATAAACTATAAACAAGTTTTATTTAATTATATATTAAAATTAACTGATATAATTAGTAAAAAAAATAGTATAATTATTTTTTTTTATTTTTTTAAAAATATAGTTAATACTATTATTATTAATATTTATAATTAATTTATAAACTTTTTAAATTTTTATTATAATAAAAAGCAATATTAATTACTTTTTTTTATTAAAACTGTTATTTTTATTAAATATATTATTTTTGCTATTTTTGCTGTTTTTGTTGTTTTAGCTATTAATTGTTTTATTATAACTATTAGCTTATAAAAAAGCTTTATATTTTTGCTTTTTTTTTTTTTTTAAATATAAAGCTTAGTTATTTTTAAAACGTAATATTTTTTTATTATTTAAATTTAAAACTAAAATGTTAAGCTTTTTTTAAATTTTAAAATTAAATATAGCAAAAATTTTTTTATTTCAAATATAGTTTTGTTTTTTTTTTTTTATAGATTTTTTATTTATAAAATTTTTAAACATTATATATAAATATTTTTAATAATATTTAAACTAAAAATTATATATAGCTTATTTAATATTATTTAAAACAACTTATATTGTAATAAATTTTATATTAAAAATATTATTATTAAAAAAAATTTAGTTTTTATTAAAATTTATAATTTTTATACTTATATTTTAATATAAAAAAACTTATTAATAAATAGCACTTATTATAATATAGCAAAAATTAAAACTTTAGTTATATTATTTTATAATTATTTAAAAAAATATAAACAAAAATATTTATTAGTAATAGCTGTTTTTAATATAAATTTAAATAAGCTTAAGTTTAAGTAATAAAACATTAATATTATTTAATTTTTTAAAAAAAAGTTTGTAAAAAAGTTATATAAACAAATGTTTAATATTATTTATATTAATATATAAAACAGTACTAAGCAAATTATAAAAATCCAATATATTTTTATATAGTTTTAACTTATTATAACAAAATAATAAAAACAAAGTTTTTAATAATTTTAAAAACTTTAAACAAAAATATTTCAATATATTATAAAAATAATTTATTAATAGCATTATTAAACAAAACAAAATAATATTATATTAAATAAAAGTAATTATTTAATATATAATATTTTAAAAATTTTTAACTATATAAGCTTTATTAACAACTAATAAATTAAAATAGTATTATTTTAAAATAAAAATAATATTGATTTTACTTTTTTTTTTTAGTTTTATTTACTTTTTAAAACTTTTTTTTGTTAAAATTTGCTTTATTAAATTTGTTTTAAACTTAAATTTAATAAAATTATTATTATTAAATAAACTGAATTTTTTTTGTTTTAATTAAATAAAATTTTTAATAAGCTATAAAGTTTTTATAATATAGCAATTAAAAAAAGTTTATATAAATATTATAATAATTATTTAGCTAGTTTAAAAGCAATTAATATAAACAAATTTAATAAAAATATTAAAAACAAAATATTTATAAATATAAATAAAATATTTCATTTTTAAAAAAAATTGCTTATTTTATAATTTTTTTTATTAATAGTTGTTATTATTTTTTTTAAATTTTACTAATTTAAAACTTAACTTTTTTTTATATAATTATATTTAGCTTTATTTTTTTTATATATAAAAAAAATATTAAATATATTTTTAAAAAACTTTTATAAATATTAAAAAGTTTAAATTGTTATAAAAAATATAATAAAAATTAAATAAAAATAATATTTTAATAAACTTTTTATTTATTTAAGTTTTATTTTTAAAATATAATAAACTATTGTTTTATTATAAATAATAGTTTTATTAATTTTATATTTATTTATAAAAAAAATAAAATATAAAAATATTAATATTTTGTTTAAAAGTTTTACTATATTTATTAAAAAAAAAAAGTTAATAATAAATTATAAAACTAAAAAATAAAATATATTTAAATAATTAAATATTTTATTTTTTAAATAAAATAAAACTATATTTATTAATAAATTAGTAAAATTAATAAATAGTTTTATTATTTAAAGCTATTTTTATATTTTTTTAATTAATTTTAAAATAATTAGCAATGTTTTAAATTAAAAATAACTTTTTTATAAAACTGTTAATTATTAATTAATTAATAGTAACATATTTTTATTTTTAAATTTTTGTTTTTTTAACTGTTTATATAACTAAAGTAACATTATTATTAATAGCTTTATTTTTAAACTTTATTTTTATAACTTTAAAAGTTTATTAAATTATATTTTGTTTAATTAAATTTTTTAGTTTATTTTTATTATTAATATAAACAATTGCTTTAATTTTAATACTTTTTTTACTTTATATTAAAAATTCAAAGTTGCTAATAATACTTTAATTAATTAAAACTTTTGCTTAGTTATAAATATATTTATAATTTATAATATTTAAATATAATAATTTTTATAAGCTTTTTGTTATAAATAATAATAATATTTACTTTTAAATAATAAATAGCTAAAACAATATCTTTTGTTTTTTTTAAAAACTTTAAAACTTGTAAAAATTAATAAAAATATTATTTATTAGTTTTTTTAAATAGTTTATTATATAATGTTTTTTATAGCTTTTTTATTTTATAAACTACGATTTAATAGTTATATTTGTTTTAACTATAAATTTAAAACTAGCTATTTTATTATTAACTATATTATAAATAACAAGTTATTTAATATTTATTTTAAAAATAATATATATAATTTTATTAATAATAATAAAAAAAGTAATAATATTTTTATTTATATATTGTTACTTATAATAAAAATTACTGCTTAGTTTATATTAATAAAATTAATAATAAATTATTGTAGCTAATATTTAGTACTAGTTTTTTATAGCAAAGCTAAAAATTATAAAGCAGCTATTGCTGCTATAAATATAAAAATTGTTTAAAAATATAACAAATAAGTTTTTTACTGCTATTATTATTATATAATTAATAATTAATAATAAATAATTTTTATTAGTTAATATAATATTTATATTAAAAAAGTTAAATATTTTGTTTATTGTTTATTAAACTATTATGTTATAAGTTTTGCTGCAGTTTATTAATAGCTATAATTTATTATTTACAAAGTTTAAAAATGTAACAATTTTAAATATTTTTATATTTATATAAATATTGCAATAGTTGTAATATAGTTTTAATATAACTAATGCTATAAAAAAATTAAAAACAAAAAACTGTAGCAATTAAAAAATAAAATATTTAAAAAATTAAATATTTTATTTTTTAATTTTATATAAATAAAATATATAAAAAAAAATTACGTACTATATATATTAATAAAAAAATAAAACGTATTTATATATATAAAATAAAACTAATAAATAAAAAACTTATTTTATAATTTATAACAAGTTATATTATAAATTTTAATGTTATATATTTATATATTTTTTACTTTGTTATTATTATAAAAAATCTATATTTGTATTATTTTTATAATTAATAATACTTTAATTAGTAAAATTTTAGCTTTATTACAAAAAAAATATTAAATTAACTAAAAGTTGTTTAAATAAGTAGTAAAAAACTTTTATATATTTTTGTTTTAAAAAAAGTTTTTTTTTTTATAAAAAATTAATAATAACTTAGCTATTTTATAAATATGTTAATATATATATATAGCAAAAAATAAAATATATAATAAAAAAAAACTTAAAAAACGAAATATTTAAAAAAACAAGCAAATATTTTTAATAAAAAAAAATGTAAAAAAAAAAAAAGTAAACACTTTTAAAAAAAAAAGTTATAAAAAATAAAAAAATAAAAAAAAATAAAATAAAAAAATAAATAAATATAAAATATTTTGTTTTTTAATTTGTTAATTAAAACTAAAAATATTTAAATATTAAAATAACTATATATTAAATATTTTGTTTTTTAATTAAGTTTTTAAATAATAAAATAATTATATATTAAATATTTTATTTTTAATATATATAATTAAATATAAAAAAAAAAAAAGTAATAACAAATAATAGTTATTAATAATTAATTAATTATTAACTATTAATACTATAAATTTATAATATTATTTAAAAAAGTTTAACAATTTATTTATTTAAATATAAAAATTATTATAACTAAAAATTTATATATATATAATAAATTTAATATATATAAATAAACAAATATATAATTATTTATTATTTAATAATATATTAGCTTATTATTATAAATATATAACTATATTGTTAAATAATAATTAATTTATAAATTAAATATATTATTTAATAATTAATTAAATATATAATAAAAAAGTAAAAAAAAGCAAAAAATGTAATATAATATTTAATGTTTTTATTAAGTATATAATAAAAAAGTAAAAAATTACAAAATATATAATACAATATTTAATATTTTTATTAAATATATAATAAAAAAATAAAAAAGCGTAAAAAATATAACACAATATTTAATGTTTTTATTAAATATATAGTAAAAAAGTAAAAAAGTGCAAAAAATATAATATAATATTTAATATTTTAATTAAATGTATATAATTAATATAAAAAAAATAAAACAAAATTTTAATTAAATTAAATAAGTGCTTTAAGTTAACTTTAATTTATAACTTGTTATAATTTAATATTATAAAATATAACTTTAATATTAAAGATTTATTTAAATATAGTTTTAATTTTTAAAATAAGTTTTAATTTATACTGTAATATTTAGTTATTTATTAAAAATTTAGCTGATTAAATTTGATATAATTATATTAAATAGTTTTTTAAAATTGTAAAACTTACAAATTATTAATTACTAATAAAACGCTTTAAAAAACTTTTGTAGTTATTTTTTGTTTTTATATTTATATAATAGCAGCAAAAGTTAATAAAATAATAATTTAAACTGTATAAACAAAATTATAAAAATTTAACTTGTTAAAAATTAATTAATAAACTTTAATATTTAAAAGTCGATTTTTATACGATTTTTTTTTATATAAAGCTATAAAGCTTTTTAATAATTAAACAACTTTTATTATTTAAAGTAAAAAATCGGTATATTTATTAAAATAAATAATTTTAAATATTTTAACTATAAAAAATAAAAAGCAAAAATAAAAAACAAAGTTAAAAGTAATTTTAATTATAATTTAATTAATAATAAATAAATAAATATATTTAAACTTAAATCAATATTTTAAGTTTTAAAAATATATTTTATAGTTTTAAATTTATTTGTTTTTTTAAATAACAGTATAATATAAATAGTTAAAAATATATTAGTTTTTAAAATAAAATAAAACAATAAAATTTTAAATTTAAATTTAAAATAGTATATATAAAAAAACAAAATAATAATTTAATAAATAAATATGTAAAAAAATATAAATATAATTAAATATAATTAAGCTTTTATAAAAAACTTAATAAATAAATGTTTAAAAAATAAAAAATAAAATAATAAAAAAATAATTTTTAAATATTTTAAAATAGTTTAAAAGATTGTTGTTTTAAATGTATGTTTTATTAAAAGCTATATTATAAAAAGTTTTATATTAAGTAATTTTTTTTAAAAAATTTTTGTTTTAAAATATATCGCTTTTAAAAAAATTATTTTAAAAAATATTATTTTAAAAAGTATCGCTTTAATTATTTTAATTTTATAAGCTATTTTGTTTTTATTTCTAGTTTTTTTTAGTTTATATTAATTTTTAATAAAATTATATAATTATTTAAACATTGAACTATTAAAAAAATAAAGTTTTAATAAAAAATTTAATACTTTTTAAATTTTGTTTTTTAAAAACAATATTAAAAACTTTATAATTTGTTTATTTAAAATTAAACGATTTGTTTTAGTTTTATAAACTTTTAAATTTATTTTTAAAATAACTAAAATATAACAGCTTAAAATTTTATTAAAAATAAATATTTTTAAAATTAAAAGCTATTTTATATATTAAATATAATTAAATATATTATATATTAACAGTAAATTATAAACAGTTAAAATATAGCTTTAATAATAAAGTAGTAATATTATAAAGTTTAAATAATAAATATTTTATATATAAACTAGACTTAATAAAAAAGTTTATAAGTTAATATATAATTTGATTATTTTTAATGTTTTAATTTTTAGCATTATTTTATTTTTTAATAGCTATTTTATAATTACTATATAAAAACTGTAATATATTTTAAATATAATAATAACAAATTAATAAAATATTTTGCTTTTTTAATTGTTATTAAACTGTAAAATTAAAAAATTAAATTTGTTACTATTAAAAAGCTATAGTTTGAAATATTTAGCTAATAAACTAATATTTAAAAACAGTATTTAAAATTATTTAATAAAATTTATATAATAACTTTGTGTTTTTTTTATTTAAAATAAAAAAAGCTTTAATAAAATTTGTTTTATTAAAATAAATATATTAGCGAATAAAATTTGCTTAAATAGTTTTAAATATATTTATATTTAATTTTACAACTAAAAAAATAATATAACTATTAATTTTAGCTTTAGTTTTTATATTATTTGTTTTATTATAATATATATATAGTACAAATAATATTAAAACTTGTGTTTATTAGTTAAAACTAATAAAAACAATTACTAAATAAACAATTTATTTATATATATATATCAATCTTTTTATTATTAAAAAAGTCAAAAAAATGTTATATTTATATATAGCAGAAAACATTATATATATTATTATACTATTATATTTGTTAAAATAAATATAAAAGACTTTATAAAATAATATATATATTGGAGATTTTGTTGCTAAATTTATTCTTATTATAAAAAAAATATAAATATTAAAATATAATAAATAAATAAATTAAAATAAAACAATATAATAAACATTTTAAATAAAATCTAATAGTTATAAAATTTAAATATAGTTATTAATGTTATATATAGTATACAATATATTAAAATTAATCGAGTTTTTTATATTTAAATATATTTTAATTAAAAATTAGCTATTTATAATTAATGATTTAGTTATATTAAATAAATCATATATATCAGAAAAATCGACAAAAAAAAATATTGTAAGTTATATAAAAAATATATTCGGTTTTTAAAAGTATAGTTTATTAAATATTTATTAAAAACAATTAACAAATAAATATTTAATACAAAATTGTTTAAAAAATATTTAATATAAAATAATATTAAAAAAATATAATTTAATATTAGTTATAAATTGTTAAATACTATTATTAAACTAAATTATTTAGTTTAAAAAAAAAATATCGATTATTAATATATTGGCTTAAAGTTAAAATATTATAGCTACAAATATAAAAAGTTTAAATATAAAAGTTTTTAATATAAAAAACAAAGCTATAACAAAAAATAAAATAAAATATATAAACAATTTAAATATTAAAATATAAAAAAGTTTAAATTTATTTTAATAATTAAAAATAAATAAAAAATTAAATAATAAATTAGCTATTATTTAATAGCTAATTAATAAAATAGCTATCGAAAAAATTGTTGTTATTGTTGTTATTATTATTTTAATTCAAATCTATATCAAAAAAAAAAAAAATTACAGAAAAAACAAAAAATATAAAAAATATAATAATTTATTATTAAATTTAATATTAAAGTCGAGATCTGCTATAAGGTCAAATGTTGTTAAAAACAAATATTTTTTAATTAGTTAAAAAAAAAAAAGAAAAAAAAACAAAAATATATATTAAATAAATTATTGTTTAAATAAAAAAGCAGGCTTAAAAAATCTATTAAATTAATTACTAAACAATTATAATAAAATTAAAACTGTTAAAAAAACTAAAGCAATAATAAATATTAATATAAAGTTAAAAAAATAAAAGTTAAAATTAAAGTTAAAAATAAACTTAAGTTTTAAAAAAACAAAATAATAATAGTATTTAATATAAAGTTAAAAAAACAAAAGTTAAAATTAAAAATAAAATTAAGTTTAAAAATTATAATAAAAAATATAAAACAGTTTATATAAAATATAATAAAATAATAAATAATTATAATTTAAAATTATATTTTATAATATAATAGAAATAAATATTTTATATAACATATAGCTAATATAAATTTATTATAATTAATACTTAAATATTAACTATAAAATATATTAAAAATAGCATAAAAAATTACTAAAAAAAATAATAAAATAAATAAACTATTAATTATACTATATAATATAAATAAATAAAGCTAGTACTTTATATTAAATAAAATAATATATATAAATAAGCTAATTATATATAATAAAAATATTAAAACTAATATTTATATAATTTAATATATAAAAATATAAAACTTGCTTTATTAAATATTTATATTAAGCTAAACTTGTAATAAAAGTTTATAATAAAAGTTTATAATAAAAATTAACTATAGATTTATTAAAAAAATTAACATGTTAAAAATATTAAACAAAATATATTTTTATAAATAATAATTATATAAATAAAATAATATAAAAAATAATAATATAAATATTTTAAATAATAAAGCTAATAAAAACAATAATAAACTAATACTTATAAATAATATAATAATATAAATATTTAAAACTTTATATAGTAATATATAAATATAAAAAAAGTATAAAAATATAAAAAACTAAAAAGCTGTATTATTATATTAATATATAATATAATATATTAAAAAAATAAGTAAAAATTTAACAAAACTAAAACTTTTAGCTATATAAATTAATAAGTTTAAATAAAGCTATAAACTAATTAAATAATTATATATTAAATAATTAATTTATAAATTAATTAATTTATTAAATTATTAACAAATTTATTAACTTGTTAATAAAAAAAATCTTTTTTAAATTTTATAATAAACTGTTAAATAATAAATAAAGCTTTAATAATTTTATTAACTTTAAATAATTTTATATATTTATATTTTAGCGCTACTGTTTTAATATTTACGTTTTAATATTTATATTTTAACATTTTTATATTTTTATTTTTAATATAACTAATTAAACTTATAAATAAATCTATAAATAAGTCTAGCTTTTTTATATAATAGCAAAATTTGCAATTAATTACTATTATTTAATTTAGTAAACTTTGTACAACTAATTAATAAGTTGTAATTTATCGATTTTTTTGTTTAAAAAATAATTGCTATATAAAAAAAAAAAGTATTAAATATTATACAAAAAAAATTAAATAATATCGGGTGAAATATTAGCTTGTATAAAGCTATATTTTAAATATATATACTTAAGCAGTTTTTATCTGTTTCTATTTTTTTTTCTCTTTTTTTCTTTTTTATATATTTATTTATTTATTTATTTATATATATATATATATATATATATATATAACAGTAGCAGCAAAAATATAACTATTTATTTTTGCTTACTTGTAGTATTTATATCTAACGCTTATATAAAGCACGTTATTTTATATATAGCTAAAAAAAAAAAGAAAAAAAGTTATGTTTTAGTTAAAAAGATATACGATTTATTAAAAAGTTTTTAATAAACAATATATTTTTTTACTATATTTTTACATTTGATTTTATTTTAGTTCTTTTTTTTTTTTATATATAAGTAAAATATTACATAATATTTTATATAAATAATATATAAGCTATTACATTATATTATATATAAATAAACTATATTGAACTATATTATATATAAATAAAACAATGCACTATATTATATATATATAAATATAAAGTATTACTTTATATTTTATAAATATATATAAAACAATATAATATATTATATATATATAAAATATTATATTATATTATATATAAATAGAATATATTATATTATATTATATATAAATAAATATAAAATAATATACTATAGTATATATAAATAAAAAGCATTATATTATATATATGCATAAAATATTACGCTATGTTTTATATATATAAATATAAAACAATATATTATATTATATATAAACAAAACATTATATAATAGTTGTTTGTTATTTTAATATATAAATTAATTTAATTTTTATTAAATAAGCTATATATATATAATAATATATATTAATTATATATAAACAAAATATAAAACTAATTATATTATATTTATATTAATAATTGATACTAAAAAGAATTTTTTTGTACAGCTGAAAATTTTATTATAAACGAAATTTTTGCTAATATATAAAATAAATGTTTGCTTATATAATTATATACTTGTTTATATAATTATAATATAAATACTACAATATATAAACTATAATATATAATTATAATTAATATTAATATTTTAATATTAGCTCTTTTTTTTTTTAGTTACAACTAAGTATTATATAAAAGCAAAAAAATAAAAAATAAAAGTATAATATGTTTTATAATAATTTAGTTTTATTATATAATAAATTAGTTATTTTATAATTATATATAAATAATATAATTTAGTTGTTTATTATATTAACTTAGCTTATATATTATATAATATTTTTAATTAATTAAAATAGCTAATTACTATTTATTAAATTATTAGCTATAATTAATTCAATAAAAATAACTTTTTTATATAATAATTAAGTTTATAATAAATTATTAATAATTAATTTAATAAGTTTTATATAATTAATCGATTAATTATAAGTTGTTAATTTGTTTGTTTAATAAATAATTGTTATATAAAAAAAAAGAAATATTAAATATTATACAAAAAAAAATAAACAATATTAATTAAAATATTAGCTTATATAGTATAAAACTTTAAATATAAATATTTAGTCAGTTTTTATTTATTTCTGTTTTTTTTTTTTTTCGTTTTTTTTTTATACATCTGTTTATTTGTTTATTTATTTATTTATATATATATATATACTATATATATATATATATATATATATATCTATTTATTTATTTATATATATATATATGTTATATAGTAGCAGTAGCAATAATATAATAGCTACTGCTTGTTTTTATTTTATGTTTACTTTTTTAAATAACATAATATAGTTTTAAAATTTTGTTTAAATCGAAAATAATAAAGCAGTAAAAATATATAGTTTTTTAACTAAAAGCTAAGCTTATAAAACTTTTATATAGTTGCTTTATATAAATATATATTTACTTTTATATAAATAAATCTTTTTATATATTTTTAATTAATATATTTAATTATATAATAAGTTAAAAAAAGTGTTGTTTATATTGTTATTTTTATTGATATTTTTTTTTAAATATTTATTTTAAATGTTTTTATAAATGTTTAAACAAAGTTTATATATTAAAAAAAATATTTTTAAGCTATTTTGGTTTAAAATTAAAATATAGTTATATTATTTTATATTAATAGCTTTTGAAATAATTGCTACTACTATATTAGCATACTATTTATTAAGTATTAACAAGTTTTTAGTTTTTAAAAAAGTATATATAATATATATATTTAACATTTATATAGCATATATTACTTTTAATATAACTTATAAAAGCAAAAAAAAAAAAAAGAAATTTAAGTTTATATTATTTTTTATATAATAGTTAAAAAATAATCAATTCGATTTTTTAATTTTTTTTAACAATGTTTTTTTTATATATATTATATAAATATTTTTTGTATAAATATATAATAAAATATTTTTATATTATATATAAATTATTAAATATATATATATTTTTCGACTTTTTTTTTAAATATAAAGTTTGTTATATATATATATATTAGTTAATTCAAAATAAATATATATTATATATATATATATTAGTTAATATATAGTAAATATATATTATATATATATATATTTATTAATATAAAATAGAAATATATTATATATATTTATAATTTATTAAAATAAAGTAAAAATATATTGTATATATATATAGCTTGTTAATATAAAGTAGAAATATATCGTATATAAATAATCTTGAGTATATATAATAAAAAAAAAAAAATCTAAATAAATATAAATATTTTTCGACTTTTTGAAAAAAAAAAATCACATAGTTTTAAATCAATAGTTTTTTTTACTATTGATTTAAAATTTTGTATATTTTAGCTAAAAATTGAACTTAAAACATTTAGTAAATGCTATATATATTATTGCTATACTATTAAAACTTATATATTAATAATAGATTTTTTATAATATTTAAGTATATATTTTTTTATATAAAAAAAAAAGCGATTTTTATATAAAAGTCGTTTTATTTTATATATAAATAAAAAAAATATTAATAAAAAAAAAAAATTTAATAAAACTTTAAGTTTATAATTAATATAGATTTAAAGTTATATTTGTTTTAGTTAAAAATTAAACTTAAAACATATAAAAAAAATTGTATATATTATTATTATATTATTAAAACTTGTTTATAAAAAATAAATCTTTTATAATATTTAAGTATATATTTTTTTATATAAAAAAAAAGCGGTTTTTATATAACAGTTGTTTTTTTATTATATATTTAGTTTTACTTTATTTATCGATGTTTTAATTTATATAATAAACTTATTAATAAATATTAAAGTTTTAAATACTTAGTTTAAATTTTATTTTATAAATATATTAATAAAATTATTAATACTATTTATTTATTATATTTTAAAGAGTTTTTTTTTTTTGTACAATTTATAAAATAATATAATATTAATTATAAGCTGCTTTTTTTATATTGTTTTAAGTTTAATTAAATAGTTGTATAAAATTTTAAATTTAAATATAAAACTGCTAAAATTGAAATAATCTTTAATATAATCAAAATTTGTTAAATTATTATATATAAAGCAATTGTACTGTTAAAACTATTGATTATATTATATAGTTTATTTATAAATATATTATAAATAACTTTTTTATATTTATTTAAGTTTTAATATATAATATTACTAGTAATTTTAAAACTTAAATTATTTTTTATATGTTGTTTTATTATATATAAAAAATATAAGTTATATATAAATATAAACATGTTAAACTTTTTATAATAGTATTAATAATATATTTTAAACTAATATAGTGTTAACTTAGCTAATTTATATAGTAGTTATATAATTTTTAAAATAATACTTTTGAAATATTTAAACTTTAATTCAGTTAATAATTATATAAAGATTTTTTTTACTAGTTTATTTTTCGATTATATATATACTTATATAATGTTTTAAAGTTTATTTAAAACATTATAGTTGCAAATTAACAAAAGTTTAAATATAAGCAGTAGTTTTTAGCTCATTTGTTAAATAATTGAAAATTAAATAAATATTGATTTTTTTTTAAAATTGTTATATTTTTATACAACAAGTTTTAACTTTTTATACAGCTTAGTTGTTTTTTTTTTGACTTTTTATATAAAACAAAACTTAAAGATTTAAATATTTTTATATTTTACTTAGTTATATTTAATAAACTAGAATATCTTTTATATAACAAAATTGTTAATTTTGATTATATTTAATTTTTTAAATAATGTTTTAAATATATTAATTATGCCGTTTTTTTACAGCTTTATTACTAGTATATATACTTTTTGTTTTTTTGTTATAAAAAAACTATAGCTAATTTATTATACAAAAGTTATATATATATTTATATTTTTTTTTAATTTGTTATATTTTTTTTATACAATAAAATTTTAAAAATGTTAAGCTTTTATTAAATTTATTTTTTGATCTTTTAATATTTATGTTTTTTTTATATAGTAATAAAGTTTTATTTGTATATATTAAAAATATATTAAACTATTTATTAAATTAATAATAATGTTTAATTTTTTAATTGATTAGATTTTATATAGTTTATTTTAGTTTTGTTTTTTTTTTTATATAAATATTTTATTTTTTAAAAGTAATAAAAATATGTTATATATAGTTAAGCTATTGTGTTTATTAATTATATAATTAATTTCGACTTTTATATATTTTTTATATAATATTTTTATTGCTTTTTTTATTGCTTTAGCTTTTTATATAATATTTAATAATAAAAATAAGTTTTAGTTAACTTTTAAGTATATATTAAAAACTAATAAAATAAATATAAAACTATTTAGTTTTACAATATTGTTTAAAATTTTAATTGTTATTTGTAAAATTAATTTTTATTTTATATAATAGTTTATTTTTGTTTTAAAAATGTTATATCTATATTAAAATAATTTATATACTTTTTTTATTTTGTTTATTATTTAATAAGCTTTAACAAATATTGCATAATATTATATATTTATTATTTATATATAATTTTAAAATTTTTTAAATAAAAAGTTAATACTTAAGTTATAAATAATATAGTTTAGTAGTTTTTAATATATATTAATTTAACATTTATATAATACTTTTTATATATTATATATAAATATAGATTTTAAAAATATTGCTACTTAAAAAGATATTGTAGCATTAATAATATATAGGATTTATTTGCTGTTTATTTATATAGTATTAATTATTACTTTGTAATTAAAATTGCAATTATTTTTAATCGAAAATTTAAAACGTTGAAATATTTAATTATATAATTAACAATAATAACAAAACTTTTAAATCTTTTTTAAAGTTAAATAGTTTATATTATATTTTATACAATTAAATATTTTATATAAACATTTTATATAAAAATATTTAAACTAGCAATATAACTATTAAAGTTTTGTTTTTATAAAATATATATTAACTTTATATAAACTTATATTAAAAAATAAATATTTTTATTTATATATAACAAAAATAGTTTTTTTATTATATCGTATAATTAAATTTTTTGTATTATTAAAATATGCTTTTAAACAGTTAACATTTTTAAAAAAAAACAAAAATAATATTGCAGTATTAAATATATAATAAGTTGTTATATTTAATATATTTTTTATTTATATAATATTAATTATAATAATTATATAGCTGTTATTAAAACAAATATATACTGTTTTTAATATTTAATTTACTTTTATATAAAAATATATTTAAAAATAAGCTTTTAATTGTACTTTTTTTACTATTAAATAGTTTAAAGCGCTTATATTTTATAGTTTATTTTAATACTTTATATAATATTAATTATTTAATATAAACTAATTAAACAAAATAGTAATACTTTAGTTTTAAATATTTTTATTTGTTATATAATATATAAATATATTGTTTATAAAAAATTAAATCGATTGATTTTTTTGTTTTTTGTTAATGTTTTAATTATTTTTATTTAATTTTAGTTTAATGTACTTTTTATATTTTATAAAATATACTAAAAATTAATTAAATATTAATATATAATTAAAAATTGTTTTATATAAATTAAAATATATACTTTTAATATAAACTTTTTTTTAAAGTATATAATTAATTAATTAGCAGTTTAGCTTTTTATATATAAAATATTTTTTATTTATATAAAAACTTTAAATAAGTTACTTTTTTAATTATATAAAATTTTATTAAATATTAAATAAACTTAGAAATTTTTATATATTTTTAAATCAAAAACTTTTTATACAATTGTTTTAATAATATTTTTAATTAATAAAATATATATTGTTTATTTTTTATATAAAATATTTTGATTTATTTTTGTTTACTATTTAAAAACAAGCTTATAAATTAACAAAAAAACTTTTATATATAAGTTTTTAAAATATTAAAACTATTACTAATTTTAATATATTTTAATATGTTTATATAACAGTTGTATTAAATTAAATTTCGTTTTAATAACTTGTATTAAAAGCTCGCTGTATTTTTGCAAACTTTATAATTATAACATTAAATATATTATAAATAAAAAAGTTAAAGTTTTTTTTTTTAATTTATACAAAAATAATATTAGTTTAGTTAACTTAGTATTAGCTATAGTTTATATTTATATTAAAATAAATATTTATTATATAATAAATTTTGCTTTATATTTTTTTTAGTTCAATATTATATATATAAAAGTTTTTTATATAACTTTTTAATATTGTTAAAAAAACAACATAATATTAGTTTTTTATTATTTCAAATTATTAATATATATTAATAAATAATTATACTTTATTATATAATAAGTTATATAGCTTGCTAAAATAATTCTTTTTTTTTTTTACATTTTTTAAAAAATAGCATACTTTTTTAATAAAATTATTCCGTTTTATATATTTCGAGTTAAAAATAATTTAAAAAATATATCTGATGTTATTAAATCAAATATTATATAAATATAAAACTGTTGTTTAAAAGTATATAAAAAGTAATATATTATAAAATATTTGTAAACTAGTTGAAAGTTTAACTTATAGCTAATAGTTATTATATATTAATATATAAAATTAAAAATATATTTATATTTAATAATTAGTTATATAAAAAGTACATTATTTTTTTTTATAAATGTTTAAAAATATACATTTGAAATTAGTTTTAATTATATCGGTTCTAATTAAAATATATTTATATTATTTATAGTTATATAAAGTTGTTAGTTTAAAGTAAATAAATCAAATATTTGTACAAAAAATAATAAAGTCGATTAAATAGCTAGAAAAAAAACTTGCTTATTATTATTAAACAAATATTAATTTTGTACAATTTGTATAAATTTTACTTGTTATTTTGTTTTATTATTGTTATTATATTATATACTTTTACGTTTTAAAATATTAAGCATTTTTTATCAAACTCGTTTATTTATTTGATTTTATATTTTATATATCTAATATTTAAAGTTTTTAATATATAACTTTTATAATAATTAACTAATCAAATTCAAATATTTATATTTAGTAATATAACAAACTATTTAAATATTAAATATAATTAATATTGTTATTATAATATTAAATTTTTAATTTTATAATTAAACATTAATATACTTTTATATATAACATTTTAAAAGTCCGCAATTAAAAGCGATTTTATTATACTAGTTATTATTATTGCATATAATAAAAAGTTCTTTTTTGTTATACAACTGTTTTAATATTATTATAATTAAAAGTATAAAAAAAAAAAATAAAAAAGTTTTATTGTTTAGCTATTATACAATAAATAGTTTAGTATAATTGTACACTATTGTTTTTAATATTGTTTTTTATGTTTAAAACTTTATAATGCTACAAAATATACTTTAATATAATAGTTGAATTTGATCTTTTATTTTAAACTTTGTTATATAAAAATTACTTGATTTATATAAAACAAAAACTTTAAAATATAATATAAAAACTTATTAGGCTTAATTAAGCTTTAAGCTAGCTTTATTTTTACTTTTGCTAATCTATAATACATTCTACAATTATTAATCAGTATTAAATAAGCTTTATATATATAATAGTATATATAAGTTATATATAAACAGAATATAAAACTAGTTATATTATATTTATATTAATAATTAATTTTAAAAAAAGTTTTTTTGTATAGCTGGAGATTTTATTATAAATGAAATTTTTACTAGTGTACAAAATAAGTGCTTGCTTACATAACTATATACTTATTTATACAACTATAGTACAAATACTACAGCGTATAAACTATAATATACAGTTGTAACTAATACTAATATTTCAACAAATTTAGCAATATTAATAAATTAAAACTAGAAATTTAAAATATTAAAATAATTAATAGTTTTTTAAATAAATAAAATAAATAAAAAGTTATATAATATAATATAAAAAATAAAAATTATTTGTATAATTATAACTTAAATAAAATATAAATTAAAAATTTTTTAAAATTGTAAAATCAACTATAGTATAAAAAATAAATATTTTTTTAATTAAATTATATAGTTTAAATAAATAAAAAAAGCTGATTTTAATAATATAAGTAATTATATAAAATAAGCTAAAAATTACTTTTAATGTTAAAATAAAATGAAATTTTTCAAAATATTAGTATATATTGATTTATAAATAAATTTAACACTTTGAGTTTTTAAATTAATAAACTAAAATTTATATAAAAAAAAAAAAAAAAAATTAAAAATAATAGTATAAGTAGTTAAAAAGATTTTTAAAAAATTATATTGTATATATTAAAATTTAAAAAAAAAAAAAAAAAAAGTAAATTAAATTTACAAATAAATTAAACAAATAAAATCAACAAATTGTAATAGTTAAAATAATATATTATTTTAACATTTATTAAAATAAAATTTAAACAAAGCTATTAATAGTTTTGTTTTAATTAGTTTTAATAAAATCAAAAATTAATTTGTTTAAACTAAATTATTTAAAAAAATAAAAAATTAACTTTGTAAATTTTAAAAGTAAACAAAAATAAAAAGTAGTAATAAAATCAGCAAAAAATATAAAATAAAACTATATAAAAAATATATAAAAAAGTTTAATTTTTAAAATTTAAATTTAAAAAAAAGATTTAATAAAAAAATTTAATAAATTTATTAATAAATATTATAATAAATTATATATAATTTTTAATAATAACTAAATATAAAAAAACTAATATATATAAAAAAAAAAAAAAAAAAATAAACTAAAAAATATAAAAAATAAAATAAAAAAAAATATAAAAATAATAAATATATTTAATATTTTTAATATAAAATATATAATAAATAATATATTATTTAACATTTTATAAAAGTATTAAAAAATATATTAGTTTTAAAAAAAATTTAACACTTTATTAAAATATTAAAAAATATATTAGTTTTAAAAAAAGTTTAATTTATTATAATAAATTATAAATATAAAAAAAACTATAAATATAAAAAAAACTATAAATATAAAAAAAATAACTTTTAAATTTTTTAACATTTTATAAAAATATTAAAAAATATACTAGTTTTAAAACAAATTTAAAATATAAAAAATATTATTGTAATTATCACTATAAAAATATTATTAAATTAAAAATTTTTTAAAATTATAAAATTAACTATAATATAAAAAATAAATATTTTTTTAATTAAATTATATAGTTTAAATAAATAAAAAAAAACTAATTTTAATAATATAAATAGTTATATAAAATAAACTAAAAACTATTTTTAATATTAAAATAAAATAAAAATTTTCAAAATATTAATATATATTAATTTATAAATAAGTTTAACATTTTAAGTTTTTAAATTAATAAATTAAAATTTATATAAATAAAAAAAAAAAAAAAACTTAAAAATAATAATATAAATAATTAAAAAGATTTTTAAAAAATTATATTGTATATATTAAAATTTAAAAAAAAAAAAAAAAAAAAGTAAATTAAATTTATAAATAAATTAAATAAATAAAATTAACAAGTTGTAATAATTAAAATAATATATTATTTTAATATTTATTAAAATAAAATTTAAATAAAGCTATTAATAGTTTTATTTTAATTAGTTTTAATAAAATTAAAAATTAATTTGTTTAAATTAAATTATTTAAAAAAACAAAAAATTAACTTTATAAATTTTAAAAATAAATAAAAACAAAAAGTAGTAATAAAATTAACAAAAAATATAAAATAAAACTATATAAAAAATATATAAAAAAGTTTAATTTTTAAAATTTAAATTTAAAAAAAAAATTTACTAAAAAAATTTAATAAACTTATTAATAAATGTTATAATAAATTATATATAATTTTTAATAGTAACTAAATATAAAAAAATTAATATATATAAAAAAAAAAAAAAAAAATAAACTAAAAAATATAAAAAATAAAATAAAAAAAAATATAAAAATAATAAATATTTTTAATATTTTTAATATAAAATATATAATAAATAATATATTATTTAATATTTTATAAAAGTATTAAAAAATATATTAATTTTAAAAAAGATTTAATATTTTGTTAAAGTATTAAAAAATATATTAGTTTTAAAAAAAGTTTAACTTATTATAATAAATTATAAATATAAAAAAAACTATAAATATAAAAAAAACTATAAATATAAAAAAAACAACTTTTGAATTTTTTAGCACTTTATAAAAGTATTAAAAAATATACTAGTTTTAAAATAAGTTTAAAATATAAAAAACACTATTGTAACTATAACTATAAAAATACTATTAAATAAAAAAAATCAATTATAATTTAAATTAAAAATTATATTTTTATATTAATAAATATTAAAATAATTAAAATATATATTTATTAATATTAAATTTTATATATAATTT